>JAMPIV010009860.1:0-291454 GCA_024509875.1 Oreohelix idahoensis
TCCCTTCCTTATGTGTTATTTATGTTTATAAAATACCAGAAACCTACCCTCTGTTCTTTACTAATGTCCTTAAGTCTTCTACTATTTACTGGACCCAGTATCAAGGTCTTTGTCTTGTTTGGACTGCCACATACTGTTAATAGGAGAACAACAGAAGTGATTGCGTCATTTAAGGGCTGAGTTGCCCACTGTATACTTCCGGTGTTATCTTGTGTGTTTCGTACTGATAAATAGCCAGCAAAGCATCTTTTTTGGGGATGCCTAGCTGGCCGTGGGGTCAGTGTGATTCGCTTGATAGCTAGGCGGAGTTGTCGTACGGAAGGTACGGGGTTCGAACCCTGGGTAAGCCACTCACGTCTGTTGTTTTTCTGTTGTCCAAGTGTTCTACTTCTTTATTTCTTACGAGTGCCTGAAAACATACCTTTATGTTTGTCTAATATTAATTTACTGTTTACAGGCCTCGGGTTTCCCTTCCTTATGTGTTATTTATGTTTATAAAATACCAGAAACCTACCCTCTGTTCTTTACTAATGTCCTTAAGTCTTCTACTATTTACTGGACCCAGTATCAAGGTCTTTGTCTTGTTTGGACTGACACATACTGTTAATAGGAGTACAACAGAAGTGATTGCGTCATTTAAGGGCTGAGTTGCCCACTGTATACTTCCGGTGTTATCTTGTGTGTTTCGTACTGATAAATAGCCAGCAAAGCATCTTTTTTTGGGGATGCCTAGCTGGCCGTGGGGTCAGTGTGATTCGCTTGATAGCTAGGCGGAGTTGTCGTACGGAAGGTACGGGGTTCGAACCCTGGGTAAGCCACTCACGTCTGTTGTTTTTCTGTTGTCCAAGTGTTCTACTTCTTTATTTCTTACGAGTGCCTGAAAACATACCTTTATGTTTGTCTAATATTAATTTACTGTTTACAGGCCTCGGGTTTCCCTTCCTTATGTGTTATTTATGTTTTTGAAAATTAGTGACATGTTTTATTTCAATGCAGACGATCGCTGATATGAACAACACAGTCTTTTGTCAATATCTTTCTTATTATCTATCCGTCTGTATAAATGAAAGCATATTATTTCACTGCTCAAGATGGGCCATCCGGCCAGCTAGGTTTTATATTCCTAACATTATTATTAAGAAAAGTTACTTTTCAAATATTTTCTAGAATCTTCTGGAATGCGTTCATCACTGCATTCAAATAAACGGACTAAGTTATCGCAAAAGCGTCCAAGAAATGACTGTGGCGTATAATATCCAAGGTCCCTTTTGTCGATTTCTTTACTTTATGTCAACTTGGGGAACGTGACTTTTTCCTCCTTTCCCCACCACTTGCGTCTTTTAGCCTTGCTAGTTTCAAGCACGCGTTCAGTCAGATTTTTCCTTTTGATCTCCGGTCTCATCCCGTTCCGTTTTGCCTTCAAGTCTAACAATTTAAGGCGTTCCCCTACAGTGAAAACTAACTTTTGTTCTAATAACATTTTCAAACTTTTTATGTGCTCAATAGACACAGTGTATGTTCATGAACCAAATTCCACAGTTTATTTTGATAAAAAACATGTGGTTACCATGGTAACAAAAAAAAAACATCCGCCATATTGGATTTTCACCACTTTTCGAGAGCTAAACACTTATGTTTCCCATTGACCAAACTTTATCAAATTGCACACACATGTTGTGACTGACAATTAAAACAATTTGTCACATGCTTTTTTTTGATAAGTTTAAAATTCTATTTTTAATGATTTTTAAACAAAATTACACTTTATTTGTATGAAAAAAATGAAAAAAAAATATTTAAAAAAATATATCAAAGCAAATTACTAAAATATCAAAAAAAGCATGTGACAATTTAAAGGTACATATGTGTACTACATGCATGCCAAATTTCAGACTGATCTATTAGATAGTTTGTAAAAAATAACATTTTTTGTTAATAAAATGTTAGTTTTGAGAAAAATGCATTTTAGTCACCGAGTTACTTGTCTTGTCCAATATACTCCATTCTGGGAGGCTGAATGTGTGTTTAAAATTGTCCAGCACTATATGCTGCACCTCCTTCAGCTTCCTGCAGCTGCTCCTCTTGCCTTTATCTTGCCTAATTTTTCTTCTTTCCTTCTACATGGTAACCAAAAAAAAAACCACCGCCATATTGGGTTTTTCACCAACTTTCAAGAGCAAAAACTTATGTTTCCCATTGACCAAACTTTATCAAATTGCACACACATGTTGTGACTGACAATTAAAAAACAATTTATCACATGCTTTTTTTGATAAGTTTAAAATTCTATTTTTAATGATTAAAAAAAAAATGCACCTTATTTGTATGAAAAAAAAAAAAAAAAAAAAAAAATTTTAAAAAAAATATATCAAAGCAAATTACTAAAATATCAAGAAAAGCATGAGATAATTTAAAGGTATATACGTATACTACATGAAGCCAAATTTCAAACTGCTCTATTAGATAGTATGTAAAAAATAACATTTTTTTGTTAATAAAATGTTAGTTTTTTGAGAAAAATGCATTTTAGTCACCGAGTTACTTGTCTTGTCCAATATACTCCATTCTGGGGGCTAAATGTGTTTAAAATTGTCCAGCACTATATGCTGCACCTCCCTCAGCTTCCTGCAGCTGCTCCTCTTGTCTTTATCTTGCCTAATTTTTCTTCTTTCCTTCTACATGGTAACCAAAAAAAAAAAAAACAACCGCCATATTGGGTTTTTCACCAACTTTCAAGAGCAAAAATCTTATGTTTACCATTGACCAAACTTTATCAAATTGCACACACATATTGTGACTGACAATTAAAACAATTTGCCACATGCTTTTGTTGATAAGTTTAAAATTCTTTTTTTAATGATTTAAAAAACAAATGCACTTTATTTGTATGAAAAAAATATTTAAAAAAAAAATATCAAAGCAAATTACCAAAATATAAAAAAAAGCATGTGACAATTTAAAGGTATATATGTGTACTACATGCATGCCAAATTTTAGATTTATCTATTAGATAGTTTGTTAGTAATTCAATTTTTGGTTAATAAAATGTTAGTTTTAAGAAAAATGCATTTTACTCACCGAGTGCCTTGTCCTGTCCAATATACTCCATTCTGGGGGGCTGAATATAATTAAAATCCTCCAGGACTATATGCTGCACCTCCTTCAGCTTCTTGCAGTTCCTCCTCTTGCCTTTGTCTTGCCTCTTGCCTAATTTTTCTTCTTTTTACAAGTTTGTCAGCCTCATGTTTCTGGCTGTTGGCCAGACGTTTCCTCAGTCGCACCTGTCCAAGGCGTATTGAGTTTGTTCCAGATGCTTGACCACACAGCCTTTTTATTTCTGCACTGGCTGATGGACCAAAGTTGAACTCTCCAATGGCCACAAGGACACTGAATTTGGCTTTTTTTAATGAAACAAATTTCCGCTTGCTGCAACGACTCCATATAACATTGTGTAGGCTTTCATTTGCATTTTGTGTAGCACCTAGCTGACATCGCTTCAGCAAATGCTGATCAGTAAGACGCTCATAAATAGGGGCTAAGTGCTTATGGAGCAGGTTGTAGTCTAGCGGAGTGTGAACCTTGGTCTCGTGTTGTCCGGCAGCTTCTCCTTTTGCGATGGAAGCCTGATAGAAACACCAGGAGTCTTTGCCTGGGGGACACAAATTATGTTGGGGTTTGTCGTTTGTCGAATACCCATGGTAGAGAGAAGCCATGATGGCTTGTTTCATCTCTGGGGCTGTACTATGCTTGCGGATGGCCCTGGTGTAGTAAATACACAATTTTCTTATGGCATTTTGGGTTAGACGACCACGGCCATTTCCCCCAAGGGTGACTTTTTGTTTCCTGCAGTCAGTAATCAGTGTCCTCAGTGCAGTGCCTAATCGCTTTGCAACATGGTTGACGCACTCTTCTTTGGTTATGTCAACTTCTGGTCCATACGGTTTGATGTCGCAGAGTCTGTTGTAGGCCTTGGAATCGCCATCTGATAGCAAAACAGTGTAGCGTAGCTTGTGATTTGCGACTGAACGAAGAAAGAGAACTTCACAGGCTTTTACCTCCATCATTCCGGCTGACCCTTCGTAATTACGGCCGCAGTCCTTCTGATGCTCTGCTTTCCATTTTTCAAATTTGTCAGGCTGATTTTTTAGTTGCCACTGTCCAGTAGTCTCACAGGTGTGACAGAAGGAAGACATAACATGCGTATCGATGACCATGCCAGTCAAGATGTCAATAACACTGCCAACACCTATCAGTGACTTATGACCTCTAGTTAGCCATGTTGCATCAAAGCTGACAGCGATGTCAATGACTTCTTTTTTATTAATGGTACGATGCTGACTCTTAGCGTGTTCAGCTCGGACGATGCTGACGGAACGTTGAAATACTGTAGAGTGCATGGTATCCAAATGATCAAAAATTTGATCTGCATATTTATGAAATGTTTTCTGGTGCAGGCCAGGGAGGTCTAGGTTCTCACAGAAGAGATTAAATGTATATGGGCCCATTCCAGACATGAGGGCACCAAGAACAGCAGATTTGTTGATTGCATGTCCACGAGGGCCGCGGCCTGCTGGTTCCCTCTCGGATGTGTACGTTCTAGAAATTGCTTTTTCACATGTGTGACACACAACTTCCAGGAAGAAAGAGAAACCTTTAGACTTGGTGTTGTCAGTTCTTGTTTGCAATGTGCTTTGCTTACACAAATTGCAACATACATTTTTAAGAAGGTTGTTGAAGAAAGAAATATCGACAATGGTTTTATACGTAGGTTTAGGCTGAGCGCAGACAGTATTATGAGATGCAACATTCTTGCTCGTGCTCAAGCTAATTTTTATATCAGATCGACTTGGGCCAGGCACTACTGGATCTGCAATGTGAACCATGGGCCTATCGATGAGTGGGATGCAGAAATTCCACGTTGTTTGTATAGGCCTATCAGTTTTTGTATAATTCACCGCTAATTCTG
This sequence comes from Oreohelix idahoensis, assembly GCA_024509875.1. Lineage (NCBI taxonomy): Eukaryota > Metazoa > Mollusca > Gastropoda > Stylommatophora > Oreohelicidae > Oreohelix > Oreohelix idahoensis. The sequence goes on from JAMPIV010009860.1 coordinate 4,967, forward strand.
TCTTACCTTTACCACTAGTAGAAATCACATACTGTCGACGCAACCTGGCAGCAGATATTTGCTTTGATCTCTTACTTATTCTACCCATTTTGAAGTAATAGAACACAATTCACTGAAATTTAAACAAGAAAAAATATCGAACTTCCAGCAAACAATAATTGTTGACTGGCGGAAATGACTGTTGCTTTTTCCGCATCTGCGCACGCAGCCCAAATGTTGTTATGACCAATCAAAACAGTTGTTTACGATTGTGTCTTCAATGAGTCGGGAATGAGGGAATGAGGTCACCACGTGACAACTCCTTGTAAGGCAATTAGCGTAAAATTACGGAAATTTTTAAACACACATTACACAAAGCTATGAGAAAAAAATAGTTTCGAATTTGCGATATTACGGCAGACAATGAAATTCCCTGTGTATCGATACCAAATAGTCCCCGATATGGACAGGGTAACTAAGGTATTATTTACCGACAAATCTTGCATTTTCGGCACAAATTTGCAAATCATAGCTGGGGGTGGGTACAGAAAATATGCTTTTTGATGCATCAAATGCATTTTTTATGTTATAAAACCTAGCTCATTCGATTCCTCGATGATTATTTAATAAAATAAGCTCAAAAGTAAAAAATCGATATTTTGTACGTAAAATCGAGTTTTCTCTACCGTCAATCTCCTTAATGTCCATGGCGGGTGATGACCCGCGGCGTGGGCGATCATGTATTCTAGCAGCTTACGCAATAGTTTTTATCCCTACGTTGTATCATTGGAGATATTTTAACGTTGTATCACGGTTAATTTTGTGACACATATTTATGTTGTAGCACGGCGATGATGTCCGTTTGCTATCTTTGAGGAGGCCATATTTATGTTGTAGCACGGCGATGATGTCCGTTTGCTATCTTTGAGGAGGCCATATTTATGTTGAAGCACGGCGAGGATGTCCGTTTGCTAAAGGATCCATTATTTTATAGCGCAGAAGTGAGTCGTGAGGACTTTAGGCCATAATTTATGTTAACTGCTGTGTGCAGTATTATAGCGCAGAAGTGAGTCGTGAGGACTTTAGGCCATAATATATGTTAACTGCTGTGTGCAGTATTATAGCACAGAAGTGAGTCGTGAGGACTTTAGGCCATAATATATGTTAACTGCTGTGTGCAGTATTATAGCGCAGAGTTGAGTCGTGAGGACTTTAGGCCATAATTTATGTTAACTGCTGTGTGCAGTATTATAGCGCAGAAGTGAGTCGTGAGGACTTTAGGCCATAATATATGTTAACTGCTGTGTGCAGTATTATAGCGCAGAGTTGAGTCGTGAGGACTTTAGGCCATAATTTATGTTAACTGCTGTGTGCAGTATTATAGCGCAGAAGTGAGTCGTGAGGACTTAGAGTATCTTGGATGATGCTGAGAAGTGGAGTAGCTGAGAAGTGGAGTATTGTATTGCTATGACTTGTAATTGGACTATGTGTGTATTCAGTGTTAACGTGTGGTGATGTGAATAAACTGTTATTAACTGTCGCCTGCCGTTACACCCACCATTCCATGACTCGTGGTGTACGTTACTGTGAGTGACTGTTCCAAATACACACTCACTTCGTCACCTCACTTATCACATCAACATCACAACATTGTGTAACACAAACTGTGTAGTATCAGTGGTGGCCAGTGTGATAATTTTACCATGATACAACGTTAAAATATCTCCAAAATTAACGAGAAAATGTAGGGTTAAAAATAATGCGTCAGATACTAGGAGACATGCTCGCCCATGCCAGCCCTTCCTGCCATCATTCAAATTATCTAGTTAGACGTGCAGACGAAACGTTAACCCTTTGTAGACGGGAGAGAACGGAGGATCAAAAAAGGAAAAATATGACTGAACACGTGTTTGAAGTTCGAACGGCAAAAAGACGCAATTGGTGGTGAAAGGAAAAAAAAATTCACGTCACTAGTTGACATAAGTAAGGAAATGGACAAGAAAAGGACCTTAGCTCTTATTCGAGACAGTCATTTCTTGGACGTTTTTCGATGCTTGGTCTTTATTTGAATGCCGCGGCAAAACACATGATAGAAGGTTCTCGAACAAATTTCAAAAACTAAACTTGAGAAAAAAATATGTTTTTTCTTAATAATAGAGTTATGAAAATAAAACCTAGCTAGTTTGATAGCCCATCTTGAGCAGAGAAATAATATGCTTTCAATTATACAGACGGATAGATAATAAGGAAGATAATGACAAAAGACTGTATTGTTCATATCAGACGAGCGACTGCACTGTTAACCCATGTCACTAAAAGTTTCGAAAATCTTGGCCTTGAGCATGCAAACGTAAAAATCGAGCTGTAATTAAAGAGAGGGGAAGTGGTGGAGAATTGTAGCTAAAAATAACTTAGGAGGCAGATTCGTGTAGGAAATGCATGTAGAACCAAGCGTGTTTTTATGAAAAAAAACAAGTAGAGACAGACGGACTAACAGACCGTAATACATACTTGACTGAGATTTGACTGAAGTGACTTTTTGGTTGTAATTTGAAAGATAGGGGGGAAGTCTGCGATTGGTCAACGCATTTTATAGTAGCGGGACAGAGAGGTGAAATTTTGCCATTTGACATAAGTCTGTTCAGAGACGCAGTTTAAATTAATAGTGGTGTTGATTCCTGAAGAATACAAATATATAGTGGGACGCCATCATACAGCCAGCAGCTCAGCTGAGTTTTGCTAGCAAATTTAACTGTGTTCTCAATTCTGAATTCTGGTAAGAATGAACAATATTTATTTTGTATATTTTAATAATTCGAGTGATTGATACTGCCATATCATAAAAATGATTACGACAAGTAAGTGTTCGCTCTAGATCCCCAGCCCAAGTTCAGGGTCTAGAGACATACATACAAAGAAAATATATAGGAACGCCTAAATGAAACTATGAAAAAAGGATCTAGTGTTGAGATCAGTGGAACATATCACCTATCTTATTCAATAGCAGGAAGCTATTGAACATATCTCAGATGCAATGTAGTCTTGGGGACTAGTACTATGTGAAACCAACTAGGTAAGATGTGCTGTGTGGTCAGAGATATCTGACCCAGTCTATGTGGTGTTGTTGTGTAGTGTTGTGTGCAGAAGTGGTTCAGGAGGTAGAATTCTGACACATGACCCAATACTTTTGTTTCAGAATTGTGAGTTTCTGTTTGGCACCAAAGCGGTGTCAAATGCTGTAGTAATATATACAAGTGTGGACCAGTGCAGTCTACCATTGTGTCAGAACAGCCGTATATTATCCCCCAGCACGGAGAGGAGGGGGCCACCAGACTTCTGTACTAGATCGACGCAGGCAAGATAAGTGATATCTGGCCTGCTGGACGTTCACCAACTGAGTTTACAACAAATTACACACTAACTTTCAACTAATATACAAATGAAGACATACCATTGGGGAAATAAACTATCTATTCATCCCCTAAGTCGATGGACAATGTTTGGTAGTCATAGACTGGGAGTGATGACACCACCCCAACAGCATATCTAGTAATAAGTTCTCCTGGGACTATCTTAATATAATTATTATTAACCAGTCATTTGAAATAATTAGGTACACATTTTCCATTTTATTATGTCATATGATTATGCATTCCATTTATAACTCCATAATATTTCTTATGTTCTGACCAACTAAACATTTGGTTCAGAACAAATAAATTTATCAAAAGATTTAACTTTTTAAAACTAAAACAGCCTGAGTTAGTTCAGTGTGTTATAAAGTTTATTAATATTATTAGACTTCTTAAATATCTGTGTGTGTGTGTGTGTGTAATCTACCACAACACATTACATATCAGTACCCTAGACTTTTAACGTAGCCACATTCATTAGTAAAAAAAAGATATGTGTGAGGTCGTTAGTGGTAGTAAGAAGGGCCTTCTGTAATTCACATCTACATTTATCTCAGGAGCCTTCACAGCTGACCTCATACATCACACTAGGTAACATCAACCATACAATACCATCAAAATCCACTACATATATTGGGGTCTTGTCCAGGGATAATTAGCTTATCAGTAATATTAGGATCTCCTGGTGGGAGAATTAAATCAGGGGAACAAATTGTAAAAATTAAAAGTGTCCCTTAAAATTGAAAGTGAAAATAAAAGTTGGTGAATCTTCACAGCCAGTGGTAATTAATTAATTAATTGGTTAATTAGAATTACCTTAGTCAATAGTTAATTAGAATTACTTTAGTTATTGATTAGTTAGATTTTTACCTTGATCATTGTTATTTTGTGTGATGGCTGAGCTGGCAAAGTTCAGATCAGCTGCTGTGCTAACGGCGAAGGAAATGGGAATGGATGGTCAGGTTTTAATTCAGTATGTAACTGCTGAATGTGACAAGTATATTGAAAGGGAAGATAGGAGGTTAGCTGAAGAGAAGAGGTTACAAATTGAGGCTGATAGAGAACTTAAGAGGCTGCAGATTGAGGCAGAAGAAAAACGACAGCAAAGGGAAGCAGAAGATAAAAGATTGACTGCCGAAAGGGAGGCAGAAGATAAAAAGGCCGAAAGGGAGGCAGAAGATAAAAAGGCCGAAAGGGAGGCAGAAGATAGAAGGTTGCAAAGGGAGCACGAATTACGACTAAGGGAGCTGGAGTTACAAGGCCAGGCTCCTGAAAATGGTGCCAGCCCTTTTGCCTCAGATGCTACGCCTAGTCAGGGAGCCTCAACATCAGCTATGGGGTTTCATTTAGACCATTTTGTTGAAAAAGACGATGACATCGAGGGGTACCTCAGTCGTTTTGAATTATTAGCTACTACATATGGGTTAGAGAGAGAGAGGTGGAGTTTAAAGTTATCACAGGGACTGAGAGGTACTTCTTATGAAGTCTTCGCAAAAATGAACAGAGAAGACCAAGACAATTATGACATGTTAAAGCAGGCTTTGTTATTGAGGTACGAAAAAAATGGTGAATTTTATCGTAAGAAATTTAGAAATGCCAAACTGTTGTCTGGGGAGACATACCACCAATTCTCTGCCAGACTGGAAACCTATTTGGAGAAATGGACTGCTCTGGGGAAGACCCAAGATCTTAAAGAGATGATCATGATAGAGCAATTGAGAGAGTCCATGGCTCCAGACATGAGAAAATTTCTCATGGAACAAGGTGCAGAGAAGTTGGGGGAGGTTTTAAATGTCGCTGAGAGGTATCAGGCAGCCCAGGCAGAGGTAAGTGGCACTAAAAAGAAGCACATAGAAACTTTTAAAGCTCCACAGCCATTTAATAAATTTGAAAATAGAGAACAGGGTAATAAGGGCAGGACAAACTTTGAACGGCCAAGAAATGACTATCGAGACAGAAACTCACAGTTCAATGACCAAAAATACAATGAAAGAAAACCGTTTAACCAAGGAAAAAGATGGTGCAAATGGTGCAAGAAAGATAACCATAACACCGAATTTTGTAGAAGGAAACCTTCAAACATTGCTGCAATGAAGTCGGGGACTCAAAGATTAAAGGTTAATCCTAATGGACAGCAGGAACCTTATCACCCCCCAGTTTGTGAGGATGTTATTTGTAATGGGGTCACCATAAGGTGCCTTTATGATACAGGTTTGGATTATGATTCAGTTGTGAAGTCTAGCCTAGTGGACCCAAGTCAGTATACCACAGAAACAGTGGAAATACAAGGGGCAACTAAGGACATACCACTCATGACACTTCCCATCGCAAGGATAACGGTGAAAACTCGCTATGTGGAAGGAGAGATCAGAGCAGCAGTGATAGATGAACCAATCTACCCTCTGATATTGGGGTGTAGATACGTCTTCTTGGGGAATCCCGAGAGACCTGTGATCATGGCGACAGTGCAGACCAGGTCACAGAAAAAGGAGGAAGAAGGTGAACCTATAAATGCTCATCCAGAGGAGATGAGGAAGGCGCAGGCTGAGGATAGGACACTCAAGCCATGTTTTAAAAAATTGCCCAAATGCCACACACCTCCAAGCAAAGGGGAATATTTTATGAAGAACAAACTATTATACAGGAAGGCCGGAACTGGAACAAATGGTCACAACCAGCTGGTTCTTCCCACTTCATATAGGGATAAAGTGATGGAACTCGGGCATGCAATTCCCTTCAGTGGTCACATGGGGATCAGCGCCACAGGACAGCGTATAGCTTGTCATTACTTCTGGCCAGGGATAACGGAGGATATAAAAAGATATGTCAAATCCTGTCCAGAATGTCAAAGGGTAGCTCCAAAGCACTGGACTGCTCCTGCAACTCTAGGGGAAATGCCCATAGTGGGAACACCTTTTGAGAGGGTTGCAGTGGATATTGTGGGACCTCTCACTCGGACCAAGAGGAGGAACAGTTACATCCTTACTCTGGTGGACACTTGTTCTATGTGGGGAGAGGCGGTAGCCCTGCCATCAATTGATTCAAAACATGTAGCAGAGGCACTACTTACAATATTCACAAGATTAGGATTCCCACATCAAATCTTGACTGATAATGGCTCTCAGTTCAAGGGGAAACTAACGGAAGAAGTTTTTAAGCTATTTCAAGCCAGACACTTTCATTGTAGTCCGTACCATCCGCAAGGGAACGGCCAGGTAGAGAGGTTTAATGGGACTCTCATTTCTATCCTGAGGAAGCTGGCACACGAAAAACCGGATCTGTGGGATCAATTCCTACCCGCCGCGTTGTTTGCGTATCGGGAGGTACCACATAGTTCAACCGGGATGGCTCCCGCAACTCTGCTATTTGGGAGACCAATAAAAGGTCCATTAGAAGCACTATTAAGGACCTGGACAGATGAGAAGGCAGAAGAGACTGTTACCTCATCTTATCAATACGTGAACGAACTGACCACTCGTCTGAAAGCTGGATGGAAACTGGCAAATGATAATTTGAGACAAGCCAGGAAGAAACATGCAGCACATTTTAATAGGAAGGCAAAGGACAGAGAACTAGCTGTGGGAGAGAAGGTGCTTCTTCTACTACCCGGCAGCCAGAATAAATTACAAATTGGATGGCAAGTCCATATACGGTTCTAGAGAAGGTGTCTAGAACAAACTATAAAATTGACAAAAAGGGGAAGGAGAAAGTTTATCATGTAAACCTTTTAAAGAAGTATCTGGATAGACCACTCCAGGAAAGCACCCCCTTACTGACCTTGGCTATCGCAACTCAAATGCAAAAGGAACCACTCACCTCGCATGAATACCCATTACATCCTTGTGAAACAGCCGCACAGGTAAAAGTCAGTAAGCACCTGACTAAAAATCAGAGGGAGAGAGTTCAACAGGTTCTGGAGGAACATACAGATGTATTAACAGATAAACCAGGACATACAAATTTGCTACAGTATGACATGAAACTGGTAGACTCAAACCCAATCTGTATGAGATCCTATTCTATTCCGTTCGCGAAGGAGAAGGCATTAAAGGAAGAAATAGATTATTTGTTGAAGGAGGGGATTATTTCACACAGTGAATCATCTTTTAGCTCCAGTGTAGTTTTGTTGAGAAAACCGTCTGGGGAACACAGACTGTGCATAGATTACAGGAAACTGAATGCTGTCACAGAAGGACAAGTGGATCCATTACCAGACACAAAACAGTTATTTGCCAGATTAAACAAGGCAAAATACTTTTCAAAGGTGGATCTTAGTAAAGGCTATTACCAGATTCCAGTGAAGCCTGAAGTGAGACCTTATTTAGCGTTTAGCACATCGGAAGGACATTATGAATTCAACATGCTACCATTCAGATTGAAAAATGCTCCGAGTGTATTTTCAAGGATGATGCGCAAATTGTTGGATCCCCTGAATAACTCATGTATCACGAATTTCATGGATGATATTCTCGTCGCCACAGAGACATTTGAAGAACACATTGACGCTCTAAAAATGTTATTTGATAGGCTTAGGGAGGCGAACTTAACTGCTAGGCCAACAAAATGTTGTATTGGATGCAAGGAGTTGGAATTCTTGGGACACACTGTATATGAGGGTAACATGACCCCTGATCCCAAGAACTTGGAAAAACTGCAGAGAGCACCTAGACCACGAACAAAAAAGGACGTGCGATCATTCGTGTCGTTATGCGGATTTTATCAAAAATATATCAAAAATTTTAACTCTATTTGTGCTCCTCTGACTGATCTGACTCGCAAGGGACTTCCAGATAAAATTATTTGGACTGCGCAATGTGAATTAGCTTTCCAAGAATTAAAGGAAAAACTCACTAGCAAGCCTATTCTCAAATTGCCTGATTTGACACAGGACTTTGTGGTGAGAACAGATGCAAGTAATGTAGGCCTCGGGGCGGCCTTGTTGCAGAGGTCATCTTCACCCGAGGGGGAACTGAACCCAGTCGCTTATGCAAGCCGCAAATTGAATAAAGCGGAACAAAGATATTCTACAAGCGAAAAGGAATGTTTAGCGTTAATCTGGGCAATAAAGAAGTTCCAAATCTATCTGTATGGTAGGACTTTTGTGGTCCAGACGGATCATCAGCCCCTGGTATTCTTATCTCAGGCTAAGCATGAAAACGCAAGATTGTTGAGGTGGTCTTTATTGTTGCAACCTTATCAGTTTATTATCGAATATATCCCAGGGTCATTGAATGTCGGTGCAGATTTCCTCAGTCGGCACCCCTGTGATCAAAATTAGAGTAGTGGCAGGCGTGAGGAGAGATTTTATCTATGTGTATCACTGGTGTTGGAACTTGCCGTAGTGCATGTTCTCAGGTGGGGAGATGTGTGATAATTTTACCATGATACAACGTTAAAATATCTCCAAAATTAACGAGAAAATGTAGGGTTAAAAATAATGCGTCAGATACTAGGAGACATGCTCGCCCATGCCAGCCCTTCCTGCCATCATTCAAATTATCTAGTTAGACGTGCAGACGAAACGTTTACCCTTTGTAGACGGGAGAGAACGGAGGATCAAAAAAGGAAAAATATGACTGAACACGTCATTGAAGTTCGAACGGCAAAAAGACGCAATTGGTGGTGAAAGGAAAAAAAAATTCACGTCACTAGTTGACATAAGTAAGGAAATGGACAAGAAAAGGACCTTAGCTCTTATTCGAGACAGTCATTTCTTGGACGTTTTTCGATGCTTGGTCTTTATTTGAATGAAGCGGCAAAACACATGATAGAAGGTTCTCGAACAAATTTCAAAAACTAAACTTGAGAAAAAAATATGTTTTTTCTTAATAATAGAGTTATGAAAATAAAACCTAGCTAGTTTGATAGCCCATCTTGAGCAGAGAAATAATATGCTTTCAATTATACAGACGGATAGATAATAAGGAAGATAATGACAAAAGACTGTATTGTTCATATCAGACGAGCAACTGCACTGTTAACCCATGTCACTAAAAGTTTCGAAAATCTTGGCCTTGAGCATGCAAACGTAAAAATCGAGCTGTAATTAAAGAGAGGGGAAGTGGTGGAGAATTGTAGCTAAAAATAACTTAGGAGGCAGATTCGTGTAGGAAATGCATGTAGAACCAAGCGTGTTTTTATGAAAAAAACAAGTAGAGACAGACGGACTAACAGACCGTAATACATACTTGACTGAGATTTGACTGAAGTGACTTTTTGGTTGTAATTTGAAAGATAGGGGGAAGTCTGCGATTGGTCAACGCATTTTATAGTAGCGGGACAGAGAGGTGAAATTTTGCCATTTGACATAAGTCTGTTCAGAGACGCAGTTTAAATTAAGAGTGGTGTTGATTCCTGAAGAATACAAATATATAGTGGGACGCCATCATACAGCCAGCAGCTCAGCTGAGTTTTGCTAGCAAATTTAACTGTGTTCTCAATTCTGAATTCTGGTAAGAATGAACAATATTTATTTTGTATATTTTAATAATTCGAGTGATTGATACTGCCATATCATAAAAATGATTACGACAAGTAAGTGTTCGCTCTAGATCCCCAGCCCAAGTTCAGGGTCTAGAGACATACATACAAAGAAAATATATAGGAACGCCTAAATGAAACTATGGAAAAAAGGATCTAGTGTTGAGATCAGTGGAACATATCACCTATCTTATTCAATAGCAAGAAGCTATAGAACATATCTCAGATGCAATGTAGTCTTGGGGACTGGTACTATGTGAAACCAACTAGGTAAGATGTGCTGTGTGGTCAGAGAGATCTGACCCAGTCTATGTGGTGTTGTTGTGTGTAGTGTTGTGTGCAGAAGTGGTTCAGGAGGTAGAATTCTGACACATGACCCAATACTTTTGTTTCAGAATTGTGAGTTTCTGTTTGGCACCAAAGCGGTGTCAAATGCTGTAGTAATATATACAAGTGTGGACCAGTGCAGTCTACCATTGTGTCAGAACAGCCGTATATTATCCCCCAGCACGGAGAGGAGGGGCCACCAGACTTCTGTACTAGATCGACGCAGGCAAGATAAGTGATATCTGGCCTGCTGGACGTTCACCAACTGATTTTCCAACAAATTACCCACTAACTTATCAACTAATATACCCAAATGAAGACATACCATTGGGGAAATTAAACTATATATTCATCCCCTAAGTCGATGGACAATGTTTGGTAGTCATAGACTGGGAGTGATGTCACCACCCCAACAGCATATCTAGTAATAAGTTCTCCTGGGACTATCTTAATATAATTATTATTAACCAGTCATTTGAAATAATTAGGTACACATTTTCCATTTTATTATGTCATATGATTTTGCATTCCATTTATAACTCCATAATATTTCTTATGTTCTGACCAACTAAACAATTGGTTCAGAACAAATAAATTTATTAAAAGATTTAAACTTTTACAACTAAAACAGCCTGAGTTAGTTCAGTGTGTTATAAAGTTTATTAATATTATTAGACTTCTTAATTATCTGTGTGTGTGTGTAATCTACCACAACACATTGCATATCAGTACCCTAGACTTTTAACGTAGCCACATTCATTAGTAAAAAAGATATGTGTGAGGTCGTTAGTGGTAGTAAGAAGGGCCTTCTGTAATTCACATCTACATTTATCTCAGGAGCCTTCACAGCTGACCTCATACATCCCACTAGGTAACATCAACCATACAATACCATCAAAATCCACTACAGCCAGTATGGGGAAACGCCTTATTCGTGGTAATAATCAGCTTTATAGCACTGTCAGTTGACGTCCTGTGTCGTGCCTGTGGAAAACAACAACATACGTAGTCTACATTTGCTATCAGATGTGCAGCGAAATTATCAAGCAGCTAGCCAGCAGTTTATGAGGTGATCCAACGTCGGAAGGATAGCGTGTACAAGTCGAGTGTATGTGCAGTAGTACCAGTCATTTTGCACATATACATCAAGTCAAAGGTTGCGATTTGCTGTGTTCCTGTTACGATCATCATGTGCAGTAGTCGAGCACATCCCTTACTGAAGCGAGGACCTGAACGGAAGAAAGTCTAGTTCCAGTACCTTTCGACGGTTGACTGTTTTAGCGTCAGAATTATGTGATATTTAAGGTCTTGGCGGAAGGGAATGGAATATTGACAGATAAGTGATTTTTTTGTTCTGTGAAGTGTGTCATTTCACGCATGTCATCAGGCCTTCTGAATTCTATGCATTTTTTATTCTGTTGTTGTTGTTGTTGTTTATGTCTATAGTGACATATAAGTAGAATTTAATGCATAAGTAGTTTATGACTGTTGACATATGTTGACTTCCATGATATGGATATGACCATATAAAGGTTTTTTGTACAGAAATTGATCTGACAGTAATTAGGAATATTTGCAATTTATTGTATGATGATTTAGCTGTCAGGAGTAGAAGGATCATTGATACATATATAGTGATCTCAATAAGTAAGTAACTATGGATGATGACGAAATGGATCCTGATAATATGTGGCCTTTATTGGAATATTTATTTCAAGAAGGTAAAGATTTTGAGAAATTACAAGGACCAGAACTGGAAGCACACGTGATGGACTGATTTATGATCAGTGCGTCGAGAGCACTAAGAGATTTTGCTGAGAGTAGATTTCAGTCCATCCCTCATTTAAGAATGGCTAGGAATTTAGCCAGGTTGCTGCTGCTCGACCTTCGTGTATTTGTGTATAAAAATATTCATGTTGAACACGACAATATATTGAAGGGTATACACAATATAATTCATTGTGACATTTCTGACAATCAGGAAAATAAGCTAGAAGATGAGAAAGTAAGAGTCAACAGACAGGAAAGAAAAAATTGCTTAAAGGGTAAAGCTGAAGAGAGTAAACTTAAGGAAAAATTAGCTAAACTTACAAGTGATTTAAATAGATCAAACCTGGAACTTGCTAGAGTACAAGCAAGTTTGGATTCTTCACTATTGAAGGTCAAAGAGTTGGAGGTCCAGATGAAAGTTAGGCATGTTGAGGTGGAAAACCTTACACAAGAGACCCAACGAAATAAAGAAATGTATGGAAAATTAAAAGCGGAGAGCAATGAACATGAGAAGATTTATACAGAAATGCTTCATGATGTGATGAATGATAATGCGATTCTCAGTGAGCAAATTAAGGAGATGAATACTGTACCTCCCAGGAAGAGTAATGAGGTTATCAATAATAATGTTGATATTAAAATGGAGTCACTTCAAATGGAAGTAACGCAGTTAAAAGCAAATAGGGATATCGATGAAAAAGAGAGATTAGATGAGTTGGCGGCGGAGTCAAAGAAGATTGTACAGCTTGATGAATTACTTGCAGAGGAGAGAGGCAAATTATTGATAATTGATAAATTAAATAAGAAACTTAGTCAAGAGATTGCGCATAGAGATATTGAAATTTCAGAGGCCAGGAAACGAGTAGATGGCCTACTTGACATTGTCTTGAATAAAAAAAAATGTGGTGTTCTGTCAATGTTGACAGTGATAGACAAAAAGTTGCGAAAAGTCAGTCTCATACACTTTTTGCTCATAGAGAGGCCATACATGGTAAACATAGAACTTTTCGTGGGAAATACAACTTTCCCAGTGCTAGTGGTACTAGTGACTCTATTAATAACTCTTGGCGTCAGGCTAATAAAGTTTCTAGTATTTCAGCAAGTTCTATTGATTACGAAAAGAAATGTGAGAAATTGAAGGTTAAGGCTTCTAAAATCAAGCAGGTGTTTACTGTTGCAGATTCTGATAAACTTGTAACAGGGAATAAACATAATACTACTTTTTCCAGGAATGAAACCCACTATGGGCATGAAAATAAACATTCTAACGGTCCAGTTACTTGTCAAACTCAGCACAGCCAGTTTGACGGGATTGGTAAACATATTCCCATAGGTGAAAAGAAGAACAGTGATAGTAAGAGATATAATCACAAGATTAGACAGTACCAAGGGAGTTTATCAAGTGGTAATTTTGATTCTCCAAGGAATTGTAAACAATTTAGCGGATTTCAACACTTTGATCCGAAGAATTCTGTAAGTTATAGTAAAAATAACTGTAAGAAAAACTATCAATCTAGTAATGATTTTGCCATTAGTGGACATTTTTGTCAAAGAAGATATGTTAACAACAACAATGCTAACTTGGGTTATAGACATAACATTTGTCATAATAAAGGAATTAACAATAATATAAAGAGAGATAATAGCTCTCCACATGTTGCTCTACATCACCAGAGTAACTTGGCTCAGCAAAAGACTAGAGTCATTGTTGGTAAACAAAGCAACTGTAATAATAAATATTTTCATCATGTAACAAATAATAAGCGCAAGTATGCTAACTTTGCTCAACATGAGCCCAGAGTCAGTTGTAATAGAGATAAACAAGGTAACAATAACAGTGGTGTTTCAAATACTATTGCTGATAGTGTTATTGATTGCGAGAAAGTGTCTCGGTGTTGTGATTGTAACACTTTGTTTCAGGGTTCCGGTCAAGTTGTCCCCTAGTCTTCTGTGATGTCTACATGTTAAAGGGGAGAAGAGCTGATGGCATTGTGAAAGGACCATTACTTTACTCGGACCAAAGTGCTGGGTAATTGTCATGTTGACTTCTACGTTTTTTTTCTCATTAGATTTCACCATTTAGTAAAATGGAAATTTTCATTCATATATTTTGACAGAAGCGACTTTACGATAACAGTCAAGGCTCCTGTGACATATTAACGGTGAGAAAAGTAGGTCAACTTTGGGTCCGTGTGCGCGTTCAAGCGTAACCTTTTCAGCGTCTCACTAAACATCTGACGTATTACTTGCTCAGGGTCAGGACATGTTGACAGGAAAGCGAGAGATTTGCATCTGATTTTTTATTTTTTATTAAAACATTAAATATTTTCTTTTGTATTTGTTAGTATAATAAATGATATGTTCTTGATTTGCAATAACATGTAATTTCGTTAAAATGTTTAATGCATCATTTGATTGCCATGATTTTTTGTTTCTATTGTTAGTTATATTCCATTGTTGAACTTGCAGTTGTTTGTTTTGTTTTTCTTTTTGTAACAGTTTTGTTAGGATAATTTTTTGTACATGTTGAGTTTGCCAGCCCTATGCACAAACTCATTAGTTGTAATGGTGCAATAATTACTTTTAGATAATTCATGAGCACTTGAATTTTTTCTTATGTGTTTTATGTGATGTATATTTTTTGAGAAAAAAAATACTTACATTTGTTAATGTGTGTCTGTTTAGAGATAGATTGTTTATATGTCCTTCATTTTCTTAAAGTCGATTTCATTGTTAGTTTATTTATTATAACTTTGAATTGGTTGAAAATTAAATATTTTTTTTAATGCAACTTAGTGCTACGAAACTTTTTTGTATTTTATTTTTTGGAAAATGTATTTTTTCGAACGTTGTAATATTTTTTCTGCGCCAATGCTAGTCTGTATATTATGGTTAGTAATGTGTAGTGACATTAGTTCCTTGAAATTGTTTTTTAATGTTTGATGTATTTTTCTGTATTTAGCGCGTGACTTTGAGTCAGTGCAAACCTTTTGATAACGTTTTATTTTTTGTTTGTGTGATATCTTGTATAATTTATTATTAGTTATGTATAAGTTTTATAATTTGGTTAAATTACTTATTATTCTTTTTGTCATAAGTTTTTTTTTCCCTTGTGTTTTTAGTATAGATATACTTTGGCATTTTGTGTTGTAATTTTTGATTATGATTGTATTAATTTATACTATATGATGTGTGATTTAAATAGTTATTGTAAGGTATTGTTACAACTTTTTCTACATGTGCATCTTTACTTTTCATCTGTCTTTGTTGACTGTTCGTCATCCCTTTACATCTTTTCTGTTGTCTTTTCAGCATGATCTGATATGTTGTTTATACTTCCATGTTTCATCTTTGTCTCACTTTATGCTTCGTGTATACTTTTTTTCTGTTACGCTACTTAGACTTTCATTCTTTGTATTGTTCAAGTAATGAGGTAACTTTAGATCAGGGATAGTTATATTTGCTTTACATGATTTGACATTGTGATATTATTTGTTGTTTTTCATATGATGATTTCATATTTTACTTCTTTTCGAATTATACTTTGTTTGCTTGATATTGTCATTTCTATTACTATTGTTTGTTGCTTGTTTGAGTATTATTGTATATGCTTAACTTATTTCTGTAATAGATTAATTTTGAGATACTTAGCTTGGTCTTCTAATAGATTAATTTTACGTTGGATGATTGTTATTTACTTTACATTTACTGCTAATATTTTGTAGATATACTATTTCTGACTTATCATAAGATGAATTTTGTAAAACATATGTTAGAACTTCATTATCTTTTAAATTTTTTTTCGTTTTAGGAGAGGATGTCCGTTTGCTAAAGGATCCATTATATTATAGCGCAGAAGTGAGTCGTGAGGACTTTAGGCCATAATTTATGTTAACTGCTGTGTGCAGTATTATAGCGCAGAAGTGAGTCGTGAGGACTTTAGGCCATAATATATGTTAACTGCTGTGTGCAGTATTATAGCGCAGAAGTGAGTCGTGAGGACTTTAGGCCATAATATATGTTAACTGCTGTGTGCAGTATTATAGCGCAGAGTTGAGTCGTGAGGACTTTAGGCCATAATTTATGTTAACTGCTGTGTGCAGTATTATAGCGCAGAAGTGAGTCGTGAGGACTTGGAGTATCTTGGATGATGCTGGGAAGTGGAGTAGCTGAGAAGTGGAGTATTGTATTGCTATGACTTGTAATTTGACTATGTGTGTATTCAGTGTTAACGTGTGGTGATGTGAATAAACTGTTATTAACTGTCGCCTGCCGTTACACCATTCCATGACTCGTGGTGTACGTTACTGTGAGTGACTGTTCCAAATACACACTCACTTCGTCACCTCACTTATCACATCAACATCACAACATTGTGTAACACAAACTGTGTAGTATCACCATCTTATTCCTCTTGGATTGCCCTTTGTTGTCTGGCGCATCACCCAGTCTATGACTGTTAAAAATAGAGTGGTTGATAAGGGGCATCCCTGTCGTACTCCTGTCTTCACTTCAAAGGTTAGGTTGCTCTGCCCAATGCTGCACGTAAAGTTGGCATAAAGGCTTTTTATGATTGACACTATGCAGCTTGGAATTCCATAAGCCCTCAGTATTTTCCATAAACTGTCCCTATGTTTACTGTCAAAAGCCTTTTCAAAATCAACGAAATTAATGTACAACTGTCTTTGCCATTCTGAGCACTGCTCTATAATGTTCCTGAGGGTAAATATATGATCTACACATCTTCTGTTCTTTCTAAATCCTGCTTGTTTTTTCCTCAGTTTGTGGTCTACTGCTTTTGAGATTCTCTGTATAATTATCCTGCCTAGTATTTTGCTGGGAACTGAGAGAAGAGTTATTACTCTCCAATTATTGCAGTCTGCAAGATCTCCCTTCTTGGGCAATTTGACAATTATTCCTTTTCTCCACTCTGTTGGTGTTGTCCCTGTTTTCCAGACTTGTGCAAATAGTGGTTCTAATAGTTCTGCTGCTAGCTCTGTGTCTGTCTTAAATAGCTCTGCATTTAAGTTATCATGACCAGGAGCTTTTCCATTCTTTAACCCTTTGATTGCTGTGATGATTTCTTCTTTTCGTGGGATGTCTGTATTAACATCTCGATCATTTTCAGCCTCAGGAACATTCAATTGTGTCTCTGGTGGTTCCTTATTCAGAGTTTCTCTGAAATGCTCTGCCCATCTTGTTTCCTGTCCCTCTGCTGTTGCGATGAGATTTCCTTGCTTATCTCTTACTAATGTAATATTGTTTGCACCTCGTTTTCCACTGATGATTTTAGTTATTTTGTATACTGGGCTTTGTTCATTTCTCAGTGCTGCCTCTTCTGCCTGTCTTGCAAGGTCATCCAGAAATGTCCTTCTGCTGATTCGGATGCATTTAACACAAATGGATCTCTTACCCAGTCTAAGGAAGATACATCAAGCGACGGGAAATACTTTTCAATGTTTTTACTCAGCTGTGACAAACTTTGTAGGATTAAATTGACAAGACTTTTGTCCACTCTGCAATTTTTTGTCAGCTCAAACACTTCTGCACTGTTCTTTTTCCTGATTCTGGCTCCTCACAATGTTAATTTTTTCCTTAAAAGAGTTAATTTTGTCAGTACACATGAGAATATTTTCATACTTTCCCTGCATCCTCTTGTTAAGAGTGCTCAAGGGTTGTGAGATGTCAGCTAAGAAAGCAACTTTATTGCACCAGGTCTAATCCCTAAGCAGGTCAGTCATCTCAGACTTTTCAGTCGTAAAAAATTATAAGCTCTTCCCTCAGCTCATAGAACCTTGACATCACCCGCCATCGAGAAACCACCTCACTTCTGTGTGCAGCAGGAGTTGTGTGTGAGCAGCTTCTATGGCAGAACACAGTGCTGAAAACCTCGATTTTCAGCACAGAAAACCACTCATGGAATATTTGAGAACACGAAACTACCTATTACCATCACTAGAAACTGTATTAAAAATTGACCTGCTCAGGCAGCTACACAATATCATCAAACTCGATAATTCTCGCCGTTTGTACGTCGGTCACATCTAAGGGATGCAACTGTGGTTGAAAGTTAGACATTATTTGTATTGTTTCCCTTATATGTACTCTCCCGAAAATAGTAACACTCAACAAAGAACAGTCGGTGTAGAACCCAGTTTCATTCCGAAAACGGATTTAACTCATCATTTTGTTAAAAATAATCGTAAAATGTAAGTTTTTGATTGTTTCTTCAAGACAAAATTTTAATTTAAAGTATTTATGACTTATTTTTATGGATCAAAATGATAAGATGGCTGCAAAACGAGGAAGAGACGATCGCGTCAATCACAACGAGTAAGCGAGACCGTAGAAGAAGCAGCAATACGACGACAACATGAAGCGGCACAAAGACAAGCACAGCGTCAGTCACAACGAGCAGATCGGTCTGCAGAAGAGCATGAATCTCAACGCGCTGCAGAAGCTTTTCGCATTCGTCAGTTGAGAGCATCACAACGAGCAAAGGAGACTTCAGAAGAAGCAACTGAACGTAGAGCAGCAGCTGCACAACAAGTGAGACGATCAAGAGCTGCACGTAATCCAACAATTCCACATCATGATGCCTTTGATGAGAATGCAGTTGCTGTACACAACTACGGCCCGATGGATCAGGAATGTCAGTTCTGTCACTCTCTCAATTTTCAAGTGGAAAGATCAACCGATGGTACACTCAAATATTGCTGCCATAAAGGTACAGTGTTGTTGGAGCAAGAAGGAGAGCAGAGACGTCCTTTTCCTAATAAGGCGCAAGGACAATCTTTTGATCACGTAGGAGTTTTCCTTCCTGAACCTGTTTTCGGACACGGCCAGCTCTATGTCGCCCTCATCCGAGGAACAAATCATGGAACCTTGAAAGTTTTTGGGAAAAACACTTTTTATCAGGGAGCATTCTATGAAACAAATCCACACACTTTCACGAAAAATGTTGTCATCAAAGAACTTTTATACTGAATTAAAAAATACTTTAAAAATATATTAGTTTTTGATTTACTTCCGTCATTATTGACGGGTTATTGCTAGTAATTACAGAGATATACAAACTACTTGGCAAAGTCTGTGTGGTGAAGTGGGATGTTATAAATATTTATAGGGGACTTAGTGTACTGACTGAGATCAGCTGTGAAGGTATATATATCTAATAAGAGTAGTGTATTATATATAACCTTACTTGCTGCCACATATGTATACCTCAGTCAGAATTATTCTGGAATAGTGTGATGACTACGTTATATGTCTAGGGTATGTGTATGATGAAGTGTAAGTCATAACAACAACAGACAGATAAACAATTTAATTTATTCCACCACACTTGACAACACTGTGACACTCACATACATATAACACTCTAAAGGATATCTTAAAGGAGTCACTGATAACTTTTCAAATAACAATATGTATTCATTGCTGTCATGAATGTATATGTGTCCTGATTCAAATACAAAGGGAACCAGGAATCACAATCAATTTTAATTAGAAGTTATATGTACAGAATTTATCAATATGAATATTGTAGTGACATATATTATTAAAAGTATCCTATGTGTGTCAGTTGTGTAGTAGTAATATGAGGTAATACTGGTTTTGTTTTGTTCAAGCTCTGTTGGTATTTGTCATCATGACTTCAATAGTTTGTCTTTATTGGAACTAGTATTGGAGATGTTCTCAGTTCCTGATATTAAAACAATTTAATTCCCCTCTTAATGTTATTTTTACAATGTCATTTTAAGATGGGGGTACATAATGTTGAGCTCAGCTGTCCACATCAGCTTATCTTGCGTGATGGCGGCAGGAAGAGACTCCTCTGCTCGATTTCTCCCCTGGGCTCTGGAGACACCTCACTGATAGCTAAATGGACCAAGGAGTATGCTGTCCGACTCTGGATTCAGCAAAGCTCTGACCAGGTGCTGCTCAATACCATAAGACCACAGTCCCTGAAAACAAGAAGGATGTACCTTCTACGTCATAACTAACTTATACTCTCTTCTACACTGATCACAATACATCACAAACATTGAGTTCAGAGCGTTAGGCCAACTGTCAGCTTCATCTGAAATACTTTATACCAGTATTAACCTCCTTAATGGTTACTACGCCTCTGCAATTCCAGCATTATTTCTGTCTAATCAATAATCTAGGTGTCAGTGTACTGTTTGGCCATTCCATGCCGTTTTACTTTCCTCCGACACCTTCTGTTCAGGCTGGAGCATTATAGGCTTTACATCATGTTTGCTACTGAACTACACATAGATACAGGCATAAATTAACAATTCACATTCAATTTTCATTAAAAGATACTGAATGTTTCAAGCTTACCACAATTCATGGAAATAAACACAGATACGTTGACTAGCAATGAATTCTGGCACAAATACTGGCACAAATTCCCATCTGCTTATGTTCCAGGCTTTTATTTAGCAAAGATATGAGCTGGCTTCAACGCACTGTTGCTTTATCAAGCTTATTTGAACTAGTGGTCTCGAACTAACGCTCCTAAGTGATTATATCAGCGAGTCTGGCCAATGGAGCCACGTTTCGACAAGTGTTTGAAAAAATTTTACCTTCCTACGTCTCCCCTAACAACCAAGGATAGCATTTATAGTCCGACTAATCGTGTTTAGCCTTACATATCATTCCAGCCAATCAGTTCAAATGTAACTTGTGGCCCATTTCCCGTACAATGGTGGTTTAAAAAAATCTACCACTGAGCGATTCTGATTTTGGGTGTTGTCTGACAGCACCATCATTTTATTTTGGCTATAACTTGTTAATTCCTAGACTATTTGCGTAACGTTTTACATATTCTTTGTCAGCAAGCCCTAAGGAACCCAAATATACAAATTTAAAAGAGCTAAGTGGCTGCGTTCAAAATATGCAATTTCTTCTACCTCCTGTTTCGAAGATGTGCTGTCTGGGTACTGTAATGTTTTCAAACGTAAACCCATCTAATGTCATCTTTTCTAATAAGAGTTTTTCAGGATTTTAAAACCTAACTCTGGGAAGGTTAGTGTTTTTATCACTGTCCGTCCGAAAAAGTTAGTGCATGTGGCCTTACACGCGTGATAGTAGTATTGTGTATCGCGTTACGCTTGTTGGGGTGGCATTAATAGCGAGACGCGTGTTCAATTTTGCATGCGTTCCTGATTTTCATTCGCCCCTCTCTCTTTCTATTTGAGTCCATCTGTTCGTTCGTTTTGGTAACGCAGTATAATTAATGTTAGGATTAATTTAGGTCATTACGCAGTGTGCCTCTCAATGTTTTTCTCAGAAATGCAATACCCGTTTTAATGTGTTGTGGAAACGCTTGTATTTATGCAGTGGCTTATATTTAACGTGGAAACGTTACAATTTGCAGACGAAGCATAAAACAAAGGGGATTTCGAGTACTGTCATTGTGACAGCACTGTTCTTTACCATTCTTCTTCCTTTCTTTATTATATGTATTTATTAGGCTTTATATTTACTTGATAATTTATATATGTGGATTAGAATATTCCACGACATCTCCCCTCTTAAAACAGACATTATATGTCAGTCCTTTATTCTATATACACATAGATAAATGTAAGTCAACTTGACTTTACTCTGCTGTGGTGCTATCATGGTTTTATGTAGTTGGGTCCATTCAGAGTAGGCACTACTCATGACATCTGCCTCAGACTTCTACAACCAATAATATATTTCGGTTATGTTACTGAACAGCCGCAAGTGTGAGTGCTTGTCTTAATGCTGCTTCGCAACCCGTATTCACCATTTCTCTTCTCTGAGTCTGCGCAATGACATGTCCAGAGAATATTATATTTCCCTCAAAATGTACGTTATGAGGAGATAACATATACCTGGTGATAGCAGAGTTTTCGTAGTGGATCCCATAATCTTCTTATTATCCTGTATGAAACATTCGGAATATCCTCAATCAAAGAGGCAACTCAGGGATTCATTACGTTCCTCCGAAATGTTTACATCCAACAATTTTGTCTGATCTTAGGTTTTACTGGAATCTGATATTATCCTTTACTCAGATCCACCCTTGAGAAATATTTAGCTTTATTTAGTCTGGCAAACAGCTGATTTGTATCCGGCAATGGATCCACCTGTCCTTCTGTAATAGCATTCAGTCTCCTGTAATCTATACAGAGTCTATGTTCTCCAGAGGGCTTCCTTAAGAGTACAACACCGGAACTATATGAGGATTCACTGTGCGAAATAATTCCTTCCTTCAACAGATAGTCTATCTCTTCCTTCAAAGCTTTCTCCTTAGCAAACGGAATCGAATATGGTTTCATACATACAGGTGTGGGGTCTATCAGTTTCATATCATATTCCAATAGGTTTGTATGCCCTGGTCGGTCTGTTAACACCTCTGCATGATTATTTAGAACCTGTTGCACTCTCTCTTTCTGAGTTTTCGTTAAATGTGTACTGATTTTCACCTGTGCTGCTGTCTCACAGGGGTGTAATGGATACTCAAATGATGAAAGTGGTTCCTTTTTCATCTCCATGGCGATGGACAAGGTCAACAAGTGTGTCTCCTCCTGATGTTCTCTTTCCAAATATTTCTTCAGGAGATTCACATGATAGATTTTTTCTTTCCCCTTCTTATCTATCTTATAATTTGTTCTAGATACCTTCTCTAAAACTGTATATGGACCCTGCCATCCAATCTGTAACTTATTCTGACTCCCGGGCAAAAGAAGCAGTACTTTCTCTCCCACAGCCAAATTTCTGTCTTTCGCCTTCCTGTTATAATAGGCAGCATGTTTCTTCCTGGCTTGTTTCAAATTTTCATTGGCAAGTTTCCAGCCAGTTTTTAAACGAGTGGTCAGCTCATTCACATATTGGTATGAAGATGTAATGTTTTCCTCTGCCTTTTCATCAGTCCACGTTCTTAACAAAGCTTCGAGTGGACCTTTTATTGGCCTTCCAAACAATAATGTTGCCGGGGCCATACCGGTTGAACTATGGGGTACCTCCCTATAAGCAAAGAGGGCGGCGTGCAGGTACTGGTCCCATGTATCTGGTTTTTCGTGTGCCAACTTTCTCAGGATCGACATCAATGTGCCGTTAAATCTTTCCACTTGGCCGTTCCCTTGGGGATGATACACACTACAATGGAAGTGTTTGGCCTGGAAGATCCTGAAAACTTCTTCAGTTAGTTTCCCCTTGAACTGAGAGCCATTATCAGTCAAGATTTGATTGGGAAAGCCTAACCTTGTGAAAATTGTGAGCAATGCCTCTGCCACATGTTTAGAATCAATCGATGACAGGGCTACAGCCTCTCCCCACATAGAACAAGTGTCCACCAGAGTCAGAATGTAGCTGTTCCTTCTCTTGGTTCGGGTGAGAGGTCCCACAAGATCCACGGCAACTCTCTCAAAGGGTGTTCCCACTATGGGCATTTCCCCCAGAGTGGCTGGTGCAGTCCAATGTTTAGGTGCTACTCGTTGGCACTCTGGACAGGATTTTACATATCGTTTGATATCTTCAGTTATTCCTGGCCAGAAATAGTGACAAGCTATTCGCTGTCCTGTTGCGCTGATTCCCATATGACCACTGAAGGGAATCGCATGCCCTAGTTCCAACACTTTAGTCCTATATGAAGTGGGAAGGACCAGCTGTCCGTGACCATTGGATTCAGATCCAGCCTTCCTATATATCAGTTTGTTCTTCATATAAAACTCTCCCTTGCCTGGAGGTGTATGAGATTTGGGCAACTTCTTGAAACATGGCTTGAGTGTTTTGTCCTCAGCCTGTGCCTTCCTCATCTCATCTGGGTGAGTATTTATTGGATTATCCTCCTCCTTTTTAGACTGTGATCTGGTCTGCACTGTTGCCAATATCACAGGTCTCTTGGGATTCCCCAAGAAGACATATCTACACCCCAATATCAGAGGGTAGATTGGCTCATTTATCACTGCTGCTTTTATGATTCCTTCCACATATCGCGTTTTCACTTTTATTCGGGCGACGGGAAGTGTCATGGTAGCTACATCCTTGGTTGCAGTTTGAATCTCCACTGTTTCTGTGGTGTATTGATCGGCCTGCACCAGGTGAGAACTCACAACGGAATCGTAATCTAAACCGGTATCATATAAACACCTTATAGTGACACCATTACAGATGACATCTTCACACACTGGGGGGTGGTATGGTTCCTGTAGTTCTTCAGGTTTGACCTTCTTTTCCTTTTTCCCCGATGTCATAGCAGCAAAATGAGGAGGTTTCCTTCTACAATGGTCAGTGTCATGATTGTTCATCTTACAATTTTTTACACCACCTTTTTCCTTGGTTGAAAGATTTTCTTTCATCATATTTCTTTTCATCGAATTGTGGGAATTTATTTTTATTTTCATACCGTGGCCTATCAAATTGGTGCTTACCTTTGTTTTGATCCCTAGGATCAAATTTATTAAAGTTCTGTGGTGCCATAAAGTTATCCACTTGTTTCTTTTTATTACCTGTTACCTCTGCTTGAGCTGCTTGATACCTTTCAGCAACATTTAGCAACTCACCCAGCCTCTCTGCACCTTGTTCCATGAGAAACTTTCTCAGGTCTGGAGCCATGGACTCTCTTAATTGCTCTATAAGGACCATTTCCTTAAGATCTTGGGTTTTCCCCAGAGAAGTCCATTTCTCCAAGTATGTCTCTATTCGTGCAGAGAACTGGTGATAGGTTTCACCTGACAGTAGTTTAGCATTCCTAAATTTTTTCCTATAAAATTCTGCATTCTTTTCATACCTTAACAAAAGAGCCTGCTTTAGCATGTCATAATTTTCCTGATCACCTCTGCTCATTTTTGCAAAAACTTCATAAGCTGCCCCACGAAGTCCTTGAGATAACTTTAAGCTCCACCTTTCTCTCTCTAACCCATACGTGGTAGCTAATAGTTCGTACCTATTTAGATAGCTCTCTATATCATCGTCTTTCTCAACAAAATGATCTAAATGGAAATTCATAGCTGAGGTTGAGGCTCCCTGGCTAGCAGTAGCATCAGAGGCAAAGGGACTGGCACCATTTTCAGGAGCATGGCCCTGAAACTCAAACTCCCTTAGTCGTAACTCATGTTCCCTTTGTAATCTCTTCTCCTCCTTTTCTGCTTCCCTTTCTGCAGCTAATTTCTTCTCTTCCCTTTCTGCAGCTAATTTCTTCTCTTCCCTTTCTGCAGTCAATCTTCTTTCTTCTGCTTCCCTTTCTGCAGTCAATCTTTTGTCTTCTCTTTCTGCCTCCAATTTCTTAGCCTCAGCCTCAATCTGCAACCTCTTAGTCTCAGCCTCAGCTTCAAATTGTAACTTCTTAATTTCCCTTTCAGCCTCTAACTTTCTTTCGGCTTCAAACCTTCTTTCTTCGCGTTCAATAAATTTGTCACATTCCGTGGTGACATAGGCAACCATAACTTGCCCATCTAATCCTAACTCTTTTGCAGTCTGAACAGCAGCAGATCGAAATTTGGCCAGGTCCGCCATTGTCTATCAGGTAAATTTATACAATGTCTAACCAACAATTCAATCTCTAAATATATATCTAATGGACAACACAGGCACCGTGAGCTCAACCTTATTTAATTCCACCCAAGGATACCTTTTAATTCTTATATTCCCTGAAGTGAATTACCCCCACTATTTTTAATAGGTAAAGATTCAAAATCCCAAGAGCGAGACCCCAATATATGTGGTGAAGTGGGATGTTATAAATATTTATAGGGGACTTAGTGTACTGACTGAGATCAGCTGTGAAGGTATATATATCTAATAAGAGTAGTGTATTATATATAACCTTACTTGCTGCCACATATGTATACCTCAGTCAGAATTATTCTGGAATAGTGTGATGACTACGTTATATGTCTAGGGTATGTGTATGATGAAGTGTAAGTCATAACAACAACAGACAGATAAACAATTTAATTTATTCCACCACACTTGACAACACTGTGACACTCACATACATATAACACTCTAAAGGATATCTTAAAGGAGTCACTGATAACTTTTCAAATAACAATATGTATTCATTGCTGTCATGAATGTATATGTGTCCTGATTCAAATACAAAGGGAACCAGGAATCACAATCAATTTTAATTAGAAGTTATATGTACAGAATTTATCAATATGAATATTGTAGTGACATATATTATTAAAAGTATCCTATGTGTGTCAGTTGTGTAGTAGTAATATGAGGTAATACTGGTTTTGTTTTGTTCAAGCTCTGTTGGTATTTGTCATCATGACTTCAATAGTTTGTCTTTATTGGAACTAGTATTGGAGATGTTCTCAGTTCCTGATATTAAAACAATTTAATTCCCCTCTTAATGTTATTTTTACAATGTCATTTTAAGATGGGGGTACATAATGTTGAGCTCAGCTGTCCACATCAGCTTATCTTGCGTGATGGCGGCAGGAAGAGACTCCTCTGCTCGATTTCTCCCCTGGGCTCTGGAGACACCTCACTGATAGCTAAATGGACCAAGGAGTATGCTGTCCGACTCTGGATTCAGCAAAGCTCTGACCAGGTGCTGCTCAATACCATAAGACCACAGTCCCTGAAAACAAGAAGGATGTACCTTCTACGTCATAACCCATCTATACTCTCTTTCTACACTGATCACAATACATCACAAACATTGAGTTCAGAGCGTTAGGCCAACTGTCAGCTTCATCTGAAATACTTTATACCAGTATTAACCTCCTTAATGGTTACTACGCCTCTGCAATTCCAGCATTATTTCTGTCTAATCAATAATCTAGGTGTCAGTGTACTGTTTGGCCATTCCATGCCGTTTTACTTTCCTCCGACACCTTCTGTTCAGGTTGGAGCATTATAGGCTTTACATCATGTTTGCTACTGAACTACACATAGATACAGGCATAAATTAACAATTCACATTCAATTTTCATTAAAAGATACTGAATGTTTCAAGCTTACCACAATTCATGGAAATAAACACAGATACGTTGACTAGCAATGAATTCTGGCACAAATACTGGCACAAATTCCCATCTGCTTATGTTCCAGGCTTTTATTTAGCAAAGATATGAGCTGGCTTCAACGCACTGTTGCTTTATCAAGCTTATTTGAACTAGTGGTCTCGAACTAACGCTCCTAAGTGATTATATCAGCGAGTCTGGCCAATGGAGCCACGTTTCGACAAGTGTTTGAACAAAATTTTACCTTCCTACGTCTCCCCTAACAACCAAGGATAGCATTTATAGTCCGACTAATCGTGTTTAGCCTTACATATCATTCCAGCCAATCAGTTCAAATGTAACTTGTGGCCCACTTCCCGTACAATGGTGGTTTAAAAAAATCTACCACTGAGCGATTCTGATTTTGGGTGTTGTCTGACAGCACCATCATTTTATTTTGGCTATAACTTGTTAATTCCTAGACTATTTGCGTAACGTTTTACATATTCTTTGTCAGCAAGCCCTAAGGAACCCAAATATACAAATTTAAAAGAGCTAAGTGGCTGCGTTCAAAATATGCAATTTCTTCTACCTCCTGTTTCGAAGATGTGCTGTCTGGGTACTGTAATGTTTTCAAACGTAAACCCATCTAATGTCATCTTTTCTAATAAGAGTTTTTCAGGATTTTAAAACCTAACTCTGGGAAGGTTAGTGTTTTTATCACTGTCCGTCCGAAAAAGTTAGTGCATGTGGCCTTACACGCGTGATAGTAGTAATTGTGTATCACGTTACGCTTGTTGGGGTGGCATTAATAGCGAGACGCGTGTTCAATTTTGCATGCGTTCCTGATTTTCATTCGCCCCTCTCTCTTTCTATTTGAGTCCATCTGTTCGTTCGTTTTGGTAACGCAGTATAATTAATGTTAGGATTAATTTAGGTCATTACGCAGTGTGCCTCTCAATGTTTTTCTCAGAAATGCAATACCCGTTTTAATGTGTTGTGGAAACGCTTGTATTTATGCAGTGGCTTATATTTAACGTGGAAACGTTACAATTTGCAGACGAAGCATAAAACAAAGGGGATTTCGAGTACTGTCATTGTGACAGCACTGTTCTTTACCATTCTTCTTCCTTTCTTTATTATATGTATTTATTAGGCTTTATATTTACTTGATAATTTATATATGTGGATTAGAATATTCCACGACAGTCTGGGAGAGAGAGGAAATACCAGCAGAATGGAAGGAAGGTTATCTGGTCAAGTTGCCTAAGAAGGGAAATTTACAAGAAGTGCACAAATTATAAAGGAATAATGTTACTATCAGTGCCAGGAAAAGTATTAAACAGAATCATCCTTGAGAGATTAAAGGAGTCCATAGACAAGCAACTGAGAGATGAACAAGCAGGTTTTCGACAAAACAGATCCTGTACAGACCTGATAGCCACATTGAGAATAATAGTTGAACAAAGTCTGGAATGGAATTCGCCGCTTTACATCGGATTCGTGGACTACAAAAAAGCATTTGACAGTGTAGACAGAGAATCACTTTCGAAACTGATGAGGCATTATGGAGTTCCCATGAAGATCATTAACTTAATAAGGAATACCTATGAAGATATGACATGCAGAGTTCTTCATGAAGGACAACTTACAGAACCGTTTAGGATAAGAACGGGAGTGAGACAGGGATGCCTCTTGTCTCCATTTCTGTTCTTACTAGCAATAAATTGGGTTATGAAAACATCGACATCACACAACAGAAATGGAATCCAGTGGAATCTGACTAAACAGCTTGATGATCTGGATTTTGCAGATGACTTGGCTCTTCTGTCCCATAATCAGATGCAAGAGAAAATGAAAATTCTCGATGAGAGGTCACAACAAGTGGGCCTGAAAATACACAGGGAAAAGACAACGATTATGAGAATAAATGCAAGAAATGATAACAAGATTAAACTTAAAGAAACACCACTAAAGGATGTAGAATCGTACACATATCTTGGTAGTAATATAGACAAAGTTGGAGGGAACAGACAATGATATCAAAATAAGAATACAAAATGCAAGAGGCGCTTTCATTGCATTGGGAAGCATATGGAGAACAAGAGAAATCAAGTAAAACACGAAAATAAGAATCTTCAACTCAAATGTGAAGTCAGTCCTATTGTATGGCTCTGGGACATGGAGAGCAACAAAAACAACAACCAAAAAGCTGCAGACTTTTATAAACCGGTGCTTGCGTAGAATAGAAGGACTGAAATGGTATGACAAAGTCACAAATGTGGAATTGATGACAAGAACCAGACAAGTGCTAGTGGAACAAGAGCTGAGAAGAAGACGCTGGCGATGGATAGGGCACACATTGAGGAAACCTGTTGATAGCATTACAAGGCAGTCCTTGTTCTGGAATCCACAGGGAAAGAAAGGCAGAGGTAGACCAAAAAACACATGTAGAAGAGAGCTAGATACAGAGGTGAAAATCGTGAAAACATGGAAAGAACTTGAGTGGACGGCACAGGACAGGAAGACTTTGCATGTGTTTGTTGAAGGCCTATGCTCCTCAGGGAGCTAAAGGATATTGATTGATTGATTGATTGATTGCTAGTAATAAAATAACTGTCGACTACATCAAAAATGTCTTGGCCTTTTTTTTCTGGAAGTGGTTTATAAAATAAAAATTGTTCAATAATATCTCCATTACAAACAAATCTGCTGAATTCTAAGATTTAAGCTTTTCGATTGATATCAGTTGAGTTGTCCAACTGGATGGCCAAAAAAAAAAAAAAAAAAAAAAAAAAAATCGGCGTCTTTAATGTTAGCTATCACTTGTGACTCAACGTACAATTGGGATTTTCAAAAACATCTCTTTTTCATATTTCTCGCCAAACACAATATTTACAATTTTACAGCATGCTAGTAAAATTAGTAACTCAGCAATTGTATGTGATTTCATCTTTTTTTCTACGATTTCGGCAACGGCATAGCTTGCTTCTTGAGCGTTCTCAGAAATAGTTGTGGTTTTGGTCCATTGTTTAGCCTGACGTGTTTGATCAGCTATAAGCCTTTTAAAATATTCAATCGGTTTCTCGTATAAATGTGAGCGCTTTGTGTCAAGGTGTCTTTTCAGCTTACTTGGGAACAATAACTTGGTTTGCCAGTTTCTCACCACAAACAACACGCTTAGGACATGGCTCCTCTTCTCCAGATGAAACGAATCCTAAGGACAAATAAACATCATCGTACTGGCGCACGACGGTTTTAGAACTAGCACTACCTAAACTATGTGTTATACTACAAGAACTAACGCCTGCTACACTTGATTCATTGTCATCCTCTAACGTAACGTTTTTTAATTAGAAATATGTCCATATCCAATTTTTTTAATCGATCCACTAATGGACCACTTATGGTCCGCAGCGCATTATCAGGTGGTCTGCGGCTGCGATATCGATTTGGTATCGAGTGCTTTGATTTTGCTCTGATCCTCCTATGTTTTTAGTGATCGGTTATTATATGCGATATTTTGTTATTACCAACGTGTGTTATTGAATATAGGTGTGATGGGACCATAACAAACGCCCCAAAATCTCCCTGAATCATATTTGTGTTTTCGCTTCTTCAAGAGGGTCCTGCCCCGAGACGTTCTGAGAGATTACGACTGAAGCGCCTAGCTTAGTGCAGTTGTCGGGACGACAACAAAATCAGGCGGGGAATATGTGACAGCGCCATCTTGTCATCTCCATTTTGTCTGTCGTTCTCTACCTTTTTACTACAACATAGCGATTTGGCAGCCATTTTAGTGTTACTCAGTCAGGACCTAAAAATAGAACATTAGTCATATCGCTTACGGATAGCAGCCAATCAGAAGAGAGGAGCGCCGAAGCTGCCCGGCGAATGAAATCCTCTGTTATTTCCACGCTAGACGCTGGGGCAAGTCGCTGTTAAAGTCTAAGTTCAAGAACATGCCTAGGACTTGTGAGTAGATAGAATATTATTCTTCAACATTCTAAAGTCTTTATAGTGTTAGAAAGGATATAGGATCACCAGCTTTGTGCCGTAGTATTTTAAATAATTATATACTTAATGTATGAAAATAGTCATAGACCCCAGACATGACGATTGAAAGTGAAGAGAGAGAGCCAGAACCTATATTAGATGAAGTACGTGCAGCAATCAAAAGCCTGAAGAAAGGGAAATCACCAGGATGCGATGATATACCAAGTGAACTAATCCAAGCAGGAGGAGAGGCCTGTGTCCTCGTTTATCATGCACTATACTATATGTGAAGATCTGGAACAGTGCAATATGGCCCAAAGCATGGAAAAGATCGGTGTATATCCCTCTCCTAAAGAAAGGCAATTTAAAACTGTGTACCAACTATCGTACTATTGCTTTAATAAGTCATCCCAGCAAAATCCTCTTGCAGATTATCATGAAGAGGATAGAAAGAAAGTTAGAACATGAAATAGATGAAGTACAGGCGGGTTTTAGACAAGGCAGAGGTACGAGAGATCACATTTTTAATGTGAGAAACATCCTCGAGAAATGTAGAGAATACAATGTAGATCTTCATGCCTGTTTTGTAGATTACACCAAGGCTTTCGACTGCGTACAACATCAGAAATTGTGGAACATCATGAGAGACATGGGGTTTCCGGTGCATTTGATCCATCTAATTGAAACACTATACTATGAACAACAAGCAGCTGTCAGAGTAACGGGGGAAACATCAGGATGGTTTGAGGTGAAAAGGGGAGTAAGACATGGTTGCATCCTCTCCCCATACTTGTTTAACATCTATGCAGAAAATATAATGAGAAATGTTCCGAGTGACCAAGAATGTGAACATTGCGATCCGTTCACAATTGGTGGAAATGCGATCCCAGAACTCAGGTACGCAGATGACACAGTTATTCTTTCACACAGTGCCAAGGGACTTGAACAGTTAATCCTGTCTGTCAAAAGACACAGTGAGGATCAGAACCTTTTTCTGAACACACAAAAAAAAAAAAACAAAGATAATGACCACAGATAAAACAAGATGCCAACCAAAAATTACCATCAGTGATGAGGAAATTGAAAATGTCACAAATTTTGAATATCTTGGCTCCATAATTAACAACAATGGAGACTGCTCAAAAGAGATCAGAAGAAGACTGGCCATAGCAATGCAGAGGTTAAATGAAATGAAGAACCTATGGCATAACACCAGCAAATTAATAAAAGTAAAACTTCTGAGAACGTGCATCTTTCCGGTAGCAACGTATGGATGTGAACCATGGACCATTACTCAAACGTTAAAGAAAAAAAAATCGAATCTTTCGAAGCAAAGTGTTACAGAAAAATTATCAGAATATCTTGGACCAAGAAGAAGAAAAATATAGACATCCTACACGACCTGAACATCGAGGAAAATTGGCTCATAAACAATATCATGTCCCGGAAACTGAAATATTTTGGCCACATTAAACGTCATAGTGGCTTAGAGAGAGCAGTGATGGAGGGTATGGTACCTGGAAGGCGAGGCAGGGGCCGACCAAGATGACGGTGGACACAGGACATTGAAGACACATTGAACATGACAATGGAGGAGGCAGGAGGGCTGGCTAGAGATCGAGAGTCTTTCAGGCGGGCTGTGATGAAAGCGACGTTCTGGAGCAGATGGTTCATGTTCAGAAAATATAACACGTGGCCGGTACTAGAACTGACATATTCGGTTATTACATTTGTGTAAATGAAATTAACGGTTAAGTATTTCCATATTGTTTGGGGTTAAGGAAACCTTCAATGATCTTATGTAAATCCGACACGTCGGTTTGAATAATTTTTAATTGTGGCGCGATTTAGATTGTTATATTTATTAACTACGGTACTGATGTCGAAATAGTTTATTTTAGTGTGGTGAGTGCTGCAATTTATTAATATGTTACAGCTTACTAGAATAACGTCCTGTGCTTGTTCAGTAATGTTAGACTGATAATGTGGTGTAAGTATTAGTAAGATCGGCTATAGCTAATAGGTGTTAGCTTTCTTAGTTTCATAGTCCTTTATACAGTGTAAAATATCTATTGGTTATCTGTACTGCTTTAAATAGCTTTGCTAAGCCATTATTTCTATAATATTTAGTATTATAATGTAAGGTTACTATAGAATGTACAACCACGCAGCTTAGCTGGTTTGTTAGCGTGGCTGTATGCTGTCCTCGCAAGATGGCAGCCACGTGTTATAGGCCTAGTGATGTATTTAGTTCTAGTCATTAATATGCCTTGTAAATATGATACCCCTACTTTTGGTACGTGGAGCACATTTGAGACATAAACGTTCCGGTTTGCTCCTTGCGGAGCAGGGCGACACCATTGCAGCTAAATCCAACAGAAGCCTGCACGAAGCATTTATATGCTAAGGCAGTGGTTTGTTTCTGTAACAATGTGTTTTATATGAGTTCCCAATCTCATCAGTCGACATATATGACATGCTTCAGAGTGCAGGGACGGATATTGAGATGGATCAGTTGCGAGGTGGTGGTTTATGCTCATTAATGAGCGTATTCGTTGTACATATCGTTTAATATTATTTTATGCATATTTCATTATTATTTAGTTATTGTTATGTCGGATAATTTATGAGAGCACGTGGGTCCACTTGGGAACAAATTATGTCTCTTCTCGCTCCTTATGGAGCATATAGCCACCAGTGTGGCTGGCCTCCGCATGGAGACTGCACGAAGCATTCAGATGCTCTTGCAGTAGTGGTTCCGGTAGCAATCTGTGTTACATGGTGTGATTGCCAGCTTCGTGCACAACACCATACTAGTCTGATTAGACGACATGCAGGGGCTGAGTGTGTGTGCATGATAGTTGAATGTTCCAGGTAGCGTGGAAGAAGGACAATTGAAAGGTGAGTGCATGGTGTTTCTCATTATTTAACTATTATGATTTTAACTAGTCGGTGCTTTGTTTGCGTTTCAGATTAGCAATTGAGCACTGGCTGGGTGTTTTATTTGCTTTGTTTTATTTGTTTAATGTTTGCTTTATGTGCTTGTTGCCACCGAATGGGTTGTATGAATAAATACAGCCCCTGCCTTAGAATCAAGAGTTTTATTGTTGTTCGGGTCGGTGCGAGTGTGCAAGAAAGTGATCACAAATCACAACAGCATCATCATCATCTCGCCCACCCTATCACATAGGCATATTCATCTATTGAATAAAACAGTTAAGTGTTTATGGTATTGCGATAATACATATAAGCTGGTGGTCCGCAACTTATATGTAGTTGGAAAAGTGGTACGCAACTTATATATACTGTAGTTGGAAAAGTGGTCCTTGGGTGTAAAAGGGTTGGGAGCCGCTGCTCTAGGGGACCACGGGAGCGTTGACCCGAAACAGTTTGGGAAACACTGCGCTAGACTGACAGGTAGCTTTGTAAGCTAGCACCTCGCGCTTGCACGGAGGAGACTTGCCAGAATGAGCTTTCGATATTTCAAATCTCCATATTTGGATTGTTAATGTAGGTTTGGTCACACATAAATATAATAATAATTAATGCTTCTGTTTCCTTGGTGAGTGGTAAAAAAATTATGTTAGTAAACATATATTAATCTTCTTGACAGCACCGAATCACATACATAGCTCACAGCCCAATACAACTAGTGAAACAAAACAAATGTAAAGAAAAATTACTAATCGCCAAGAAAAAGAAAATCTGGTCATTCAGATCATTATGCATTACAAATCCATTAAGTTAATGATTAATACGGTAGAAGTATTTTACGGCCTGTGATGCGGAAACAGGAATCATTTATAGCAACAAACAAAATTAATATAATCCTTTTTTTAAATGTTATTAAGGTGGAGCAGGCGACTTGTAAATGTTCGTACACTAAACAAAATTATGAACCAGATTTAACAAACCCAGTTACATGTGAATCTGAGTGATCGGTAAATCAAGTGATTCTTGATACAGTAAGAATAGGTAGCAAGGACAACAACAAAATCTAGATTATTCTAGGATAATCAAAACATAGAAGCAAGAAATGATGGGCAGTAGATTCTTTATACAATTACTGCTGATTTTCCTGGGCTTCCAAATCAGTAAGTTAAAGTCAAGCAGTAGGCCCTTTATGTGATCTCATTGGTAATGTAACTCTTCACAGCTGGTTTGTTACAGTAGGCCTACCTGTTTTCCGCCAATTTACGGCCCAAGTTTTGTAGAAGGTGACGACAGGAGAACGAGGGCCACCAGGTTGCCAGACTGGCTATCCATTATTTACGTTACAGCTAGCCTTAACCTAACACCAACCCTGTTTCGAGTTGTGTCACAATGAATACAAACACCGAGGCCGTTTAAAAAATTTAAACTTGAAGCGGAAACGCCATGTTTTTGGATAATTTGGTGGCCGCCAGTCTACTGTCGCATACTTCAGACCCTAGTTTTAAAAGGTTTTTTTTAAATGTGGATCTCTCTCTCTCTCTCTCTCTCTCTCTCTCTCTCTCTCTCTCTCTCTCTCTCTCTCTCTCTCTCTCTCTCTCTCTGACCTCATATTCCATTAGTAAAATAATGCACCATCAACCATAATTTGATTGTTTATTCCCAGCTTCATTTTCAGAAAATGAATTGTTTATTCCCAGCTTCATTTTCAGAAAATGAATCTTTTTTTTTGTTTGGCATAAAACATCAGTGCTGATGGATTGGTGAATGACAACAGAAATCTGTTACCAGAAAGTTAGGCTACACAGTTCCAGTACTAAATAAAA
Source organism: Oreohelix idahoensis (assembly GCA_024509875.1). Classification (NCBI taxonomy): domain Eukaryota; kingdom Metazoa; phylum Mollusca; class Gastropoda; order Stylommatophora; family Oreohelicidae; genus Oreohelix; species Oreohelix idahoensis. Next base: position 40,628 of record JAMPIV010009860.1, read on the forward strand.
GCTGCTTTGAAAGGAACAACAATTAATAATGAAAAACATTAAACTTTCAGAATAATTTAACTGAATTATCCAATTTACCAAAGATAAAGTACAACATATTAGAATAAGAGGCTTTCAAAGCAAATATTGACATTACTACACAATTATTCAATACTTTTTAGCTCCCCAAGGAGCATAGGCATTTAATAAACAAATGCCAAGTCCTCTTGTCACGTAACATCAGCCCAAGTCCTCTTGTCACGTGACATCATCCCAAGTCCTCTTGTCACATGACATCAGCCCAAGTCCTCTTGTCACGTGACATCAGCCCAAGTCCTCTTGTCACGTGACATCAGCCCAAGTCCTCTTGTCACGTGACATCAGCCCAAGTCCTCTTGTCACGTGACATCAGCCCAAGTTCTCTTGTCACATGACATCAGCCCAAGTTCTCTTGTCACGTGACATCAGCCCAAGTTCTTTCGATGGCTTCATCATTTTGAGTTTTGTCTTCAGTTCTCCTCTCCATGTGTTTTTTGGTCTACCTCTGCCTCTCTTACCCTGGGAATTCCAGAACAAGGACTGCCTTGAAATTCTATCAACAGGTTTTGTCAGTGTGTGTCATATCTATTGCAGCGTTCCCAGTGGCACTTATCATCAGTTCCACATTGGTGACCTTGTCATACCATTTCACTCCTTCTATTCTACGCAAACACCCATTTATGAAACCCTTTTGATTTATTGTATTTTGCTGTTATCCATGTTTCACATTCATACAGTAAGACTGACTTGGCATTTGAGTTGAAAATTCTTTTTTTTTTGTGTATAATACCTGATTTCTCTTGATCTCCTTGTTTCCCAATGAAGTGAAAGTTCCTCATTCTTTTTGTATTCTTACTTTGATATCATTGTATGTATGTTTTTTTTGTTTTAAATTAATGAAGAAAAATATCCTGTTCAACCTCTGATGGATTATAATTAGGATATATATTGTTTTCAATAAAGCACAGCAAAAGCATCAGCCAAAAAACTGCAGACTTTCATAAAATGGGTGCTTGCATAGAATAGAAGGATTAAAATGGTATAACAAGGTTACCAATGTCGAACAGATAACAAGAACCAGACTTCTTCGTTACCAAGGTCCAGAAAGCTGTATTAAATTAAGTAAACCGGGATAAAAACTAAAACTACAAAGTTAACAACATTCATTAACTACCTATAATTATAAGAAATAGTGAACACAAAGAAAATGTTATATATGTACTGTACTTACAAAAAATATGTACAAAGTATTATAGGACTTTAATCACTGCTACTTCCATCGCTTGCCGCTACAGTTGTCACAGCAAAGCTGTCTTCATCATCAGACTACTAGTTAGCAGAAGGTTTAATAGGTATTGAAAAAGTTTTTCTGGCTGCAGATGTAGAAGACACAGCTACTTGGTGAATAGGGGCATAAGATATTCAAGATTTTTTTTTTAATGCAAAATGCTTGATTTGCCTTGCCACCTTCTTTTTCTATTCAAGGAGCAGCTTGTTACAATTGAAATGTTGTTCTGTGTAACGGATTACCATGAAAATGCATTCCATTTTGGGATCATGCTTCATTATGCTAATAATGACAATGCTTCTTGGCTATAACACCACGTTGATTGAACTTGGTGAGCATGGAAAAGAACTCCGCCTAGGCCGGTCCCAAACCCGGCTGAAAAGGAGGAGGGCGGCCTGCATGGAGGCCGTAAGGAGGCAGCCCCTCCACCATGCAAAGGCACAACAGGCCAATCCACCTGTTTGCTTTAAACTATGATTACGAGTAATATAAGAGAGAAAACCGGACTGATTCTAAAGGCTACGGACTACGACTTATGGAACTTGGAACACAAGAAGTATAAATGGGAAAGAAGAGGAGATGGTGGAAGAGATGAGGAAAGCAAAACTAGAAATCCTGGCTATTACGGAAACAAAGAAAAAGGGACAAGGAGTCATGGATCTCGATGGCAACACGCTGCTATACAGTGGTGTACCCACATCTGAAAGAGCTAAAGGGGGCGTGGGTTGCATTGTGGCCAAAAACCAGAAAGATAGTATCAAGGAATGGAACTTTGTCTCGGAGCGCATTATGGTTGTAAAACTAAAAGAAGGAGAAACCATAGTCAACCTGGTCATAGTGTATGGGCCAAATGAGGATGAGAGAGCAGAGGTCAAGGAGGAATTCTTCGAGCTGCTTCAAAGGACAGTGGATGACTGCCTAGATGAAATTATCATGCTCAGAGATTTCAATGCCAGAGTTGGAAATGACCATGCTAGATGGGGTGGAGTTATCGGAAGATATGGAGAAGATACTCTCAATGACAATGGAAAGCAACTCCTTAGATTCTGCAGTGAGCAGAATCTGATCATTACCAACACAAAGTTCCCCCATAAGCGCATACATGCATACACTAGGTGTGAACCAACAAAGAATGAGAAGTCAGTGATCGACTATGTCATTGTTAGGAGGAGCTCATTCAAATATGTCCGGGATGCTAGAGTCTGGAGGGGGCCAGAGATTGGAAGTGATCACTACCTGCTTACAATCAAAAGACAACTGAAAGAGTTGCTCAGCCTAGGAACTGCCCAACATCACGCAAGAAACCATGTAAACGAACGGAAGAAAAGAGCATTAAGACCTACAAGCTGAGAGAGCCAGAAATTAAGACCAGATATCAGGGGCTTATTGCTACAGCGGTGAGAAACACAGAAGAATGACCTGATGACTTGGAAACCCTGTGGCTTAAATTCAAGGACATCATAAAGACAGCTGCTGCAGAAGCATGTGGTGAAGCCCGACTTGGGAACAAGAGAAAGAGGACACCTTGGTGGACAGAGGAAGTCAAAGAGAAAATAAGAGAGAAGAAAATGGCATGGAAACAATACTTAGTAGCTAAAAACACAGCAGGACAAATAGAGAAATATAGAGAATATGTGATACTCAGAACAGAAGCAAAGAACAAGGTGCTAGCAGCAAAACAGAAGTCCTGGGAAGAATTTGGAGAAAAGCTAGAAAAAGATGCGCAAGAAAACCAGAAATTGTTCTATAAGACCCTAAAGAACATGAGGAAGGAAAAACAGCGCCCTCTTAAATTTATAAAGGACAAGCAAGGCTAATTGCTTACTGTCCCAAAGGAAGTAATGGAAACATGGAAAGAATATTTCTCAGAACTGCTTGATGGTGAGCAAGGTCTTACTTACTTACTTACTTAGTCGTTCCCCTTCTGCCGTGAGGTGTAGAGGTTTGGAAGAGAGAGCGCCAGACCATTCTATCAGCTGTCTTCTTCCTGGCCTGGTTCCATTCTAGTCCTCGGTCCTTCAAAGATTGTCTAATGTTGTCCTCCCAGCGGACTCTGGGTCGTCCTGGAGGTCTGGATCCCTGGCTCTTTGTTTCCCATGCTTGTCGTGGTAGCTGATCTTCTCCCATTCTGCAGACATGGCCAAACCATCTTAGTTGGGACTGTTCTATTTGGGTCTGCAGCAGATGGGATTTTAGGCCTTGACGGATCGTCTGGTTGCGGACCATGTCTCTTCTTGTTACTTCAACCACATTCCTCAGATACCTCATTTCTGAGGTTTGGATCTGGCTTTTGTGGGTTGTAGTCATTGCCCACGACTCGCATCCATATGTCAAGACTGGGACATAGGTGGAGCGGTATACAGCCATCTTCGTTTTCTTACCAACCTCTTTCTTGCTGAGGAATCCACGATTTATGGCCTGAAAAAGTCTCCCAGCCGCTGCTTTTCGAGTGGCCAACTCTTCTTTGATGCCTCCCTTTTGGTCTATAATAGCTCCGAGATATTTAAAGTGGTCGACCTGCTCCAGGACCTGTTCTCCCAACTTAATCTGATGTTTTCTTTCTTCTCGTGATATCACCATGGATTTTGTTTTAGAGCTGCTTATGACCATCCCTCTCTTCTCCAGCTCTTCCTTCCAGACTTGCAGGTTGGATTGGAAATGTGCCTCTGATTTAGCAATCAGGGCAACATCATCAGCAAATGCCAGCTCCGAAATATAGACCTGTCTCATCTTCCAGTACCCCACTGAATACTTTCTTGTTCTCTCCTTACATGCCTTGATGACATCGTCCATAAGGAGTATGAAGAGGTAAGGTGATAGGATATCACCTTGTCTTACACCAGTGGTGGTCCTGAACTCTTCTGACTTATGGTTTGCTGTCCTCACATAATTTCTGCAAGACTTGTAGAAGCTCTGTATAGCATGAATCAGAGGTGCTGGAATATTCTTCCTTGCCAAACAGTCCCAAAGTTTGCTCCAGGGGACCCTGTCAAACGTCTTTTCCAGATCTATGAAACAAAGATGGATCTCACTCTTATACTCAAGGGCCTTTTCACTCAGCTGTCTGAGTGTGAAGATTAGGTCTTGAGTACTTCGGTTTGCTCGGAATCCGCACTGGACCTCATCCAATTGTGGCTCAGCTAGGCGTCGGAGTCTCTGCTCTAGGATTCTAGAGTAGATTTTACCAGGGACACTGAGAAGGGATATGCCTCTATGGTTTCCACATTGTCGATTGTCACCCTTTTTGAAAATTGGTGTTATGATGGCAATCTCCCAATCCTTTGGTATGGTCTTGTTGCACCATGCTGCCTGTAGGACCTTTAGGAGTAATAGGTCGCCTGATGCTCCCATGTACTTAACCATTTCTGATGTTATACCATCATGCCCTGCTGCTTTGCCCATCTTGATTTTCTCTAGTGCTGCCCTCAGTTCTTCCATCTTTATGTCATCTTCACCATCATTGGTTTCCTCTTCTGTGTCAGTTGTTATCATTTCTGATGCTTCATCATGCTCACCATCCAGGAGTTCTGAGAAATATTCTTTCCATCTTTCCATTACTTCCTTCGGGGCAGTAAGCAATTTGCCTTGCTTGTCCTTTATAAATTTGAGAGGGCATTGTTTTTCTTTCCTCATGTTCTTTAGGGTCTTATAGAACAATTTCTGGTTTTCTTGAGCATCTTTTTCTAGCTTTTCTCCAAATTCTTCCCAGGACTTCTGTTTTGCTGCTAGCACTTTGTTCTTTGCTTCTGTTCTGAGTGTCACATATTCTCTATATTTTTCCATTTGTCTTGTTGTGTTTTTAGCTCCTAAGTATGAGCAAGGTCAAGCATCAGAAATAATAACCACTAGCACAGAAGTGGAAACAAATGGTGATGAAGATGACATAAAGATGGAAGAACTGAAGGCAGCATTGGAGAAAATCAAGATGGGCAAAGCAGCAGGGCATGATGGTATAACACCAGAAATGGTTAAGTACATGGGAGGATCAGGTGACCTATTACTCTTAAGGGTCCTACATGCAGCGTGGTGCAACAAGACCATACCAAAGGACTGGGAGATTGCCATCATAACACCAATTTTCAAAAAGGGTGACAATCGACAATGTGGAAACCATAGAGGCATATCCCTTCTCAGTGTCCCTGGTAAAATCTACTCTAGAATCCTAGAGAAGAGACTCCGACACCTAGCTGAGCCACAATTGGATGAGGTCCAGTGCGGATTCTGAGCAAACCGAAGTACTCAAGACCTAATCTTCACACTCAGACAGCTGAGTGAAAAGGCCCTTGAGTATAAGAGTGAGATCCATCTTTGTTTCATAGATCTGGAAAAGGCATTTGACAGGGTCCCCTGGAGCAAACTTTGGGACTGTTTGGCAAGGAAGAACATTCCAGCACCTCTGATTCATGCTATACAGAGCTTCTACAAGTCTTGCAGAAATTATGTGAGGACAGCACACCATAAGTCAGAAGAGTTCAGGACCACCACTGGTGTAAGACAAGGTGATATCCTGTCACCTTATCTTTTCATACTCCTCATGGACGATGTTATCAAGTCATGTAAGGAGAGAACAAGAAAGTATTCAGTGGGGTACTGGAAGATGAGACAGGTATGTATTTCAGAGCTGGCATTTGCTGATGATGTTGCCCTGATTGCTAAATCAGAGGCACATCTCCAATCCAACCTGCAAGTCTGGAAGGAAGAGCTGGAGAAGAGAGGGATGGTCATAAGCAGCTCTAAAACAAAATCCATGGTGATATCACGAGAAGAAAGAAGACATCAGATTAAGCTGGGAGAACAGGTCCTGGAGCAGGTCGACCACTTTAAATATCTCAGAGCTATTATAGACCGAAAGGGAGGCATCAAAGAAGAGTTGGCCACTCGAAAAGCAGCAGCTGGGAGACTTTTTCAGGCCATAAATCGAGGATTCCTCAGCAAGAGAGAGGTTGGTAAGAAAACGAAGATGGCTGTATACCGCTCCACCTATGTCCCAGTCTTGACATGGATGCGAATCGTGGGCAATGACTACAACCCATAAAAGCCAGATCCAAACCTCAGAAATGAGGTATCTGAGGAAGGTGGGTGAAGTAACAAGAAGAGACATGGTCTGCAACCAGACGATACGCCAAGGCCTAAAATCCCACCCCCTGCAGACCCAAGTAGAACAGTCACAAGTAAGATGGTTTTGCCATGTCTGCCGAATGAGAGAAGATGGCTACCACGACAAGCATGGGAAACAAAGAGCCAGGGATCCAGATCCCCAGGACGACCCAGAGTCCGCTGAGAGAACAACATTAGGCAATCTTTGAAAGACCGAGGACTAGAATGGAACCAGGCCAGGAGGAAGACAGCCGATAGGATAGTCTGGCGCTCTCTCTTCCAAACCTCTACACCTCACGGTAGAAGGGGAACGACTAAGTAAGTAAGTAAGAGCATGGAAAAGTTATAATCTTGCCTCCCATGGGAACAGCGTTATATTAAAAAAGTGCTAATTGAACAGTGTAAGACCCTGGGATGGCTGTATTTCAGTAGCAGTTTGATGATGTTGTCATATGCACAACCTTGCAGTCATCTCTTAAGATATGCTTTTGAACTAACAGTGATTCTATATTTTCTTTGTATCTTCATATACCTCCAGAAATGTTGCTGGCTTAATAGTTTTGCCCCACATATATGTTTTCTACATTCCTCTTTGTTCAACAATGCATTTCTGATTTTTTTTTTTTCTTCTATGTTTTCAGAAATCAGGATGGGCTCAAATTTAATATACACCTGAAATTTTTTTTTATTCATTAACCAATAATAGTACATGTACACTGTTTCCATCATCTCATATTTGTAAACCCCATGTATAAACGTTTAAACACATAAAGAAAGGACACCTGAGGCCTGTAAACAGTAAATAAATATTACACACACGTAAAGGTTGTAGTGGTGTTGATGGTATTGTATGATGTTGATATTACTAAATGTAATTGTATGAGGCCAGCTGTGAAGGCTCCTGAGATAAAATGTAGTTGAGAATTGTCAGAAGGCCTTTCTTGCTACCACTACGACCTCACACTTAATTTTTTTTAATGAATGTGGCTACGTAAAGTGTCTAGGGTTATGATATGTAGTGTGGTGTAATAGGTTATAGATATACCCACAGATATTTAACAAGACTAATAATATTAATAAATGTTAAAATACACTGAACTAACTCACGTGTGTAAAATTTTTGATAAAATTATATTACATTTATTTTGTTCTGGATCAATTTTTTAGGTTGACCAGAACTTAAAAGGATTTAGAGATTATGAAAGAAATGCATGGAATATTATATCATAAATGCAATAGTGTACATATATATATGTACTATACTAGTAGTTTTATTAAAATGTTCTAGTAGTCATCTACTTGGGAGGATAGTTAATGTTTGTGCTGTTGGGGTGGCCTCATCACACCTGTCTATATTGACTACACAGTGTCCAGAAAATGGTGGGAATTTTTATGAGGGTATTAGTAACTAAACGGGGTTGGTGAATGTCCAGCAGACCAGAGGCTCACTCATCTTTTAGTTGTAGCTCTGGTGCTGAAATCTGGTGGTCCCACCTCTCTGTGCTGGCGGGCAATAATGGTGGTCTCTGTCACAAGTACTGCACAGATACACTCGAGTAAAGTCACCAACTGAATAGTCACTGCTTGGTTGACAACAGAAACTCGCAGCTCTGCAATCAAAGTATGGGCCATGTGTCAAAATCTATTCTCTACCCACGTCTGGACACAACACTGACACAACAACCACATCATACAGACAGGTCAGATCTCTCTGACCAAACAGCACATTTACCATGGTGGTTTTACATCAGATAGATCCTCCCAGACTATAGATTCTGAAAAATATTTATTAGTTTTCTGCTCTAAAAGAGGACAGGCAACACGTTTCATTATTCTCAACACCGATCTGTCTTGCATAATCCTTGCTGGAGTTTATGTACATTGTTGGTCCCTAGACCCTGACTAGGGCGGGGGGTCTAGAGCAAATCCCTACTTGTTTGTAAGGCTAGATTTCGATATGGCAGTATCAAATCACTCAAACATGAAACAATATTCAAAATATATAAGGAAATAATTTCAATCTTACCAGATTATGAATAAATAACACAGAACTGCTAGCAAAACTCAGCTGAGCTGCTGGCTATAGTATGGCGTCCCTAAATTTCTTACACTTTCTTTCATATGGAAATCACCACACTTTAAAATCTGTGTCTATCACTGAACAACTATTGAAGAATGGCCCCACTTTCGCGTCTGAGCGCTAATGATATGATTGTCTGTGGCCAATCACTGCCTAGGTTTATTTTAAATTCAAATTTCCTACCATAAAGTCATTTCAGTCATGCTTCAGTCAAGTATGGATGGTTATCTGTTAGTCTGTCCGTCTCTACTTGTGTTTCTACAAAATGTACTCGATTTTTGAACCAACCTTTCTCTCCCCTCCAAAATTTTGTCGTTAAAAGTTATTTTTAGACACAGCCACCACAAATATCCCTTCTCTTCCATACTACGTAGATTTGAACACCTGCGTTTCGAGGTCGTGTTTTTTTGTGCAATTAGCGACACTTTTAGATTCAATACAGTCTGTCGATGATGTGAACAACACTGTCTTTTGTCATTATCTTCAATATTATCTATCCGTCTGTAAAAGTAAGAACATATTAGTTCACTGCTCAGAATAGGCCATCCGGCCAGCTAATTTTTATATTCCTAACATTAATATTAAGAAAAAAGTACTTTTTAAATTTTGTAATATTCCAAACATCTGCGTTTTAGCCGCTGAATTCAAATCAAGGGCTTGGTATTGCAAAAGCGTCCAATAAATGACTGTGGCGTATTATATCTAAGGTCCCTTCTGTCGAGTTGCTTACTTTTTATGTCAACTTGGGAAACGTGACTTTTCTCCGTTTCCCCCCCAATTGCGTCTCCTTAGCCTTTCTAGTCTCATGCAATCTTTCCAGTCATATTTTTTTCCTTTTTGATCCGCCGTTCCCCTCCTGTTTAGCAAGTCAATTATTATGGAGGATGATGACCCGCGGTCTAGGCGATCATGTACATCAGCAGCCTACGCATTATGTTGTTATCCTTAAATGTTATCTTTGGAGGGATTTTACCGTTGTATCTCTGTCAATTTCACTACACATCTCCCCACTTGAAAACATGCCTATGGCAAGTTCCAAAACCAGCGATACACATAGGTAAAATTACTCCTCACGTCTGCCACTACTCTAATTTTGATCACAGGGGTGCCGACTGAGGAAATCTGCACCGACATTCAATTTGCCTGGGATATATTGGATACTGAACTGATAAGGTTGAAGCAATAAAGACCACCTCAGCAATCTTGCGTTTCCATGCTTAGCCTGAGACAAGAACACGAGAGGCTGATGGTCCGTCTCCACCACAAATGTCCTACCATACAGATAGATTTGAAACTTCTTTATTGCCCAGATTAATGCTAAACATTCCTTTTCGCTTGTGGAGTATCCTTGTTCCGCCTTATTCAATGTGCGGCTTGCATAAGCGACTGGTTTCAGTTCCCCATCAGGTGAAGATGATCTTTGCAACAAAGCCCCTCCTAGTCCTACATTACTTGCATCGGTTCTTAAGACAAAGTCCTGTGTCAAATCAGGCAGTTTGAGAATAGGCTTGCTAGTGAGTTTTTCCTTTAACTCTTGGAACGCTAGTTCACATTGTGCAGTCCAAATAATTTTATCTGGAAGTCCCTTGCGAGTCAGATCAGTCAGAGGAGCACAAATAGCGTTAAAATTTTTGATGTATTTCTGATAAAATCCGCATAACGACACAAATGATCGCACGTCCTTTTTTGTTTGCGGCCTAGGTGCTCTCTGCAGTTTTTCCAAGTTCTTAGGATCAGGGGTCATATTACCCTGATATACAGTGTGTCCCAAGAATTCCAACTCTTTGCATCCAATACAACATTTTGTTGGCCTAGCAGTTAAATTCGCCTCCCGAAGTCTATCAAACAACATCTCCAGAGCTTCAATGTGTTCTTCAAATGTCTCTGTGGCGACGAGAATATCATCCCTGAAATTCGTGATACATGGGTTATTCAGGGGATCCAACAATTTGCGCATCATCCTTGAAAACACACTCGGAGCATTTTTCAGTCCGAATGGTAGCATATTGAATTCATAATGTCCATCCGAAGTGCTAAAAGCCAAATAAGGTCTCACTTCAGGCTTCACTGGGATCTGGTAATAGCCTTTACTAAGATCCACTTTTGAAAAGTATTTTGCCTTGTTCAGTCTGGCAAATAACTGTTTTGTGTCTGGTAATGGATCCACTTGTCCTTCTGTGACAGCATTCAGTTTCCTGTAATCTATGCACAGTCTGTGTTCCCCAGACGGTTTTCTCAACAAAACGACACTAGAACTAAAAGATGATTCACTGTGCGAAATAATCCCCTCCTTCAACAAATACTCTATTTCTTCCTTCAATGCCTTCTCCTTCGCGAACGGAATAGAATAGGCTCTCATACAGATTGGGTTTGAGTCTACCAGTTTCATGTCATACTGTAGCAAATTTGTATGGCCTGGTTTATCTGTTAATACATCTGTATGTTCCTCCAGAACTTGCTGAACTCTCTCCCTCTGGTTTTTAGTCAGGTGCTTACTGACTTTTACCTGTGCTGCTGTTTCACAAGGATGTAATGGGTATTCATGTGAGGTGAGTGGTTCTTTTTGCATCTGGGTTGCAATAGCCAAGGTCAATAAGGGGGTGCTTTCCTGGAGTGGTCTGTCCAGATACTTCTTTAACAGGTTTACATGATAAACTTTTTCCTTCCCCTTTTTGTCAATTTTATAGTTTGTTCTAGACACCTTCTCTAGAACCGTATATGGACCTTGCCAACCAATTTGTAATTTATTCTGGCTTCCGGGTAGTAGAAGCAGCACCTTCTCTCCGACTGCCAGTTCCCTGTCCTTTGCCTTCCTATTAAAATATGCTGCATGTTTCTTCCTGGCTTGCTTCAAATTATCATTTGCCAGTTTCCATCCAGCTTTCAAACGAGTGGTCAATTCGTTCACATATTGATACGATGAGGTAACAGTCTCTTCCGCCTTCTCATCTGTCCAGGTCCTTAATAAAGCTTCTAAAGGACCTTTTATTGGCCTCCCAAATAGCAGAGTTGCGGGAGCCATCCCGGTTGAACTATGTGGTACCTCCCGATACGCAAACAATGCGGCGGGCAGGAATTGATCCCACAGATCCGGTTTTTCGTGTGCCAGCTTTCTCAGGATAGAAATGAGAGTCCCATTGAACCTCTCTACCTGGCCGTTCCCTTGTGGATGGTACGGACTACAATGAAAGTGCCTGGCTTGAAATAGCTTAAAAACTTCTTCCGTTAGTTTCCCCTTGAACTGAGAACCATTATCCGTCAAGATTTGATGCGGGAATCCTAATCGGGTAAATATTGTAAGTAGTGCCTCTGCCACATGTTTTGAATCAATTGATGGCAGGGCTACCGCCTCTCCCCACATAGAACAAGTGTCCACCAGAGTAAGGATGTAACTGTTCCTCCTCTTGGTCCGAGTGAGAGGTCCTACAATATCCACTGCAACCCTCTCAAAAGGTGTTCCCACTATGGGCATTTCCCCTAGAGTTGCAGGAGCAGTCCAGTGCTTTGGAGCTACCCTTTGACATTCTGGGCAGGATTTGACATATCTTTTTATATCCTCCGTTATCCCTGGCCAGAAGTAATGACAAGCTATACGCTGTCCTGTGGCGCTGATCCCCATGTGACCACTGAAGGGAATCGCATGCCCGAGTTCCATCACTTTATCTCTATATGAAATGGGAAGAACCAGCTGGTTGTGACCATTTGTTCCAGTTCCGGCCTTCCTGTATAAGAGTTTGTTCTTCATGAAATATTCCCCCTTGCTCGGAGGTGTGTGGCATTTGGGCAATTTTTTTAAAACAGGGCTTGAGTGTCCTATCCTCAGCCTGCGCCTTCCTCATCTCCTCTGGATGAGCGTTTATAGGTTCACCTTCTTCCTCCTTCTTCTGTGACCTGGTCTGCACTGTCGCCATGATCACAGGTTTCTCGGGATTCCCCAAGAAGACGTATCTACACCCCAATATCAGAGGGTAGATTGGTTCATCTATCACTGCTGCTCTGATTTCTCCTTCCACATAGCGAGTTTTCACCGTTATCCTTGCGATGGGAAGTGTCATGAGTGGTATGTCCTTAGTCGCCCCTTGTATTTCCACTGTTTCTGTGGTATACTGACTTGGGTCCACTAGGCTAGACTTCACAACTGAATCATAATCCAAACCTGTATCATAAAGGCACCTTATGGTGACCCCATTACAAATAACATCCTCACAAACTGGGGGGTGATAAGGTTCCTGTTGCTCCTTAGGATTAACCTTTAATCTTTGCGTCCCCGACTTCATTGCAGCAATGTTTGAAGGTTTCCTTCTACAAAATTCGGTGTTATGGTTATCCTTCTTGCACCATTTACACCATCTTTTTTCCTTGGTTCAACGGTTTTCTTTCATTGAACTTTTGGTCATTGAACTGTGAGTTTCTGTCGCGATAGTCATTTCTTGGCCGCTCAAAGTTTGTCCTAACCTTTATTTCCCTGCTCTCTATTATCAAATTTATTAAATTGCTGTGGAGCTTTAAAATTGTCTATGTGCTTCTTTTTAGCACCACTTACCTCTGCCTGAGCTGCCTGATACCTCTCAGCAACATTTAAAATTTCCCCCAACTTCTCTGCACCTTGTTCCATGAGAAATTTTCTCATGTCTGGAGCCATGGACTCTCTCAATTGCTCAATCATGATCATTTCTTTAAGATCTTAGGTCTTCCCCAGAGCCGTCCATTTCTCCAAATAGGTTTCTAGTCTGGCAGAGAATTGGTGGTAGGTCTCCCCAGACAACAGTTTGGCATTTCTAAATTTCTTACGATAAAATTCACCATTCTTCTCGTACCTTAATAACAAAGCCTGCTTTAACATGTCATAATTGTCTTGGTCTTCCCTGTTCATTTTGGCAAATACTTCATAAGAAGTACCTCTCAATCCCTGTGATAGCTTTAAGCTCCACCTCTCTCTCTCTAACCCATATGTAGTAGCTAATAACTCAAAACGTCCTAGGTACCCCTCTATGTCATCGTCTTTTTCAACAAAATGGTCTAAATGAAACCCCATAGCTGAGTTTGAGGCTCCCAGACTGGGCGTAGCATCTGAGGCAAAAGGGCTGGCACCATTTTCAGGAGCCTGGCCTTGTAATTCCAGCTCCCTTAGTCGTAATTCGTGCTCCCTCTGCAACCTTCTATCTTCTGCCTCCCTTTCGGCCTTTTTATCTTCTGCCTCCCTTTCGGCCTTTTTATCTTCTGCCTCCCTTTGCTGTCGTTTTTCTTCTGCCTCAATCTGCAGCCTCTTAGTCTCAGCCTCTAACTTCTTCTCTTCAACCAACCTGTCAGACTCCAATTTTCTTTCAGCCTCTTTTTCTAATCTCCTTTCTTCCCGTTCAATATATTTATCACATTCAGCCGTTACGTATTGAATTAAAATTTGACCATCCATTCCCATCTCCTTCGCGGTGAGCACAGCAGCTGATCTAAATTTTGCCAGCTCCGCCATACTTTTGAGACAATATAATAATATACAAGCTAAATCTCTAACCAGTAAATACACTAAGTACTTCTTATGACTATAGTCTAACTAATTCTAACTAACCAGTTAACTAATTAATTATTACTGGCTGTGAAGATTCACCAACTTTTATCTGCAGGGACACTTTTAATGTTAAAGGGAATTTTACAATTTATTTCCCTACTTTTATTTCTCCCACCAGGAGATCCTAATATTACTGTTGGGCTAATTATCCCTGGACAAGACCCCAATATATGTAGTGGTGTTGATGGTATTGTATGATGTTGATATTACTAAATGTAATTGTATGAGGCCAGCTGTGAAGGCTCCTGAGATAAAATGTAGTTGAGAATTGTCAGAAGGCCTTTCTTGCTACCACTACGACCTCACACTTAATTTTTTTTAATGAATGTGGCTACGTAAAGTGTCTAGGGTTATGATATGTAGTGTGGTGTAATAGGTTATAGATATACCCACAGATATTTAACAAGACTAATAATATTAATAAATGTTAAAATACACTGAACTAACTCACGTGTGTAAAATTTTTTGATAAAATTATATTACATTTATTTTGTTCTGGATCAATTTTTTAGGTTGACCAGAACTTAAAAGGATTTAGAGATTATGAAAGAAATGCATGGAATATTATATCATAAATGCAATAGTGTACATATATATATGTACTATACTAGTAGTTTTATTAAAATGTTCTAGTAGTCATCTACTTGGGAGGATAGTTAATGTTTGTGCTGTTGGGGTGGCCTCATCACACCTGTCTATATTGACTACACAGTGTCCAGAAAATGGTGGGAATTTTTATGAGGGTATTAGTAACTAAACGGGGTTGGTGAATGTCCAGCAGACCAGAGGCTCACTCATCTTTTAGTTGTAGCTCTGGTGCTGAAATCTGGTGGTCCCACCTCTCTGTGCTGGCGGGCAATAATGGTGGTCTCTGTCACAAGTACTGCACAGATACACTCGAGTAAAGTCACCAACTGAATAGTCACTGCTTGGTTGACAACAGAAACTCGCAGCTCTGCAATCAAAGTATGGGCCATGTGTCAAAATCTATTCTCTACCCACGTCTGGACACAACACTGACACAACAACCACATCATACAGACAGGTCAGATCTCTCTGACCAAACAGCACATTTACCATGGTGGTTTTACATCAGATAGATCCTCCCAGACTATAGATTCTGAAAAATATTTATTAGTTTTCTGCTCTAAAAGAGGACAGGCAACACGTTTCATTATTCTCAACACCCGATCTGTCTTGCATAATCCTTGCTGGAGTTTATGTACATTGTTGGTCCCTAGACCCTGACTAGGGCGGGGGGTCTAGAGCAAATCCCTACTTGTTTGTAAGGCTAGATTTCGATATGGCAGTATCAAATCACTCAAACATGAAACAATATTCAAAATATATAAGGAAATAATTTCAATCTTACCAGATTATGAATAAATAACACAGAACTGCTAGCAAAACTCAGCTGAGCTGCTGGCTATAGTATGGCGTCCCTAAATTTCTTACACTTTCTTTCATATGGAAATCACCACACTTTAAAATCTGTGTCTATCACTGAACAACTATTGAAGAATGGCCCCACTTTCGCGTCTGAGCGCTAATGATATGATTGTCTGTGGCCAATCACTGCCTAGGTTTATTTTAAATTCAAATTTCCTACCATAAAGTCATTTCAGTCATGCTTCAGTCAAGTATGGATGGTTATCTGTTAGTCTGTCCGTCTCTACTTGTGTTTCTACAAAATGTACTCGATTTTTGAACCAACCTTTCTCTCCCCTCCAAAATTTTGTCGTTAAAAGTTATTTTTAGACACAGCCACCACAAATATCCCTTCTCTTCCATACTACGTAGATTTGAACACCTGCGTTTCGAGGTCGTGTTTTTTTGTGCAATTAGCGACACTTTTAGATTCAATACAGTCTGTCGATGATGTGAACAACACTGTCTTTTGTCATTATCTTCAATATTATCTATCCGTCTGTAAAAGTAAGAACATATTAGTTCACTGCTCAGAATAGGCCATCCGGCCAGCTAATTTTTATATTCCTAACATTAATATTAAGAAAAAAGTACTTTTTAAATTTTGTAATATTCCAAACATCTGCGTTTTAGCCGCTGAATTCAAATCAAGGGCTTGGTATTGCAAAAGCGTCCAATAAATGACTGTGGCGTATTATATCTAAGGTCCCTTCTGTCGAGTTGCTTACTTTTTATGTCAACTTGGGAAACGTGACTTTTCTCCGTTTCCCCCCCAATTGCGTCTCCTTAGCCTTTCTAGTCTCACGCAATCTTTCCAGTCATATTTTTTTTCCTTTTTGATCCGCCGTTCCCCTCCTGTTTAGCAAGTCAATTATTATGGAGGATGATGACCCGCGGTCTAGGCGATCATGTACTATTCGCAGCCTACGCATTATGTTTTTATCCTTAAATGTTATCTTTGGAGGGATTTTACCGTTGTATCTCTGTCAATTTCACTACAAAGGTATGTTTTCAGGCACTTGTGAGAAATAAATAAGTAGAAAACTAGTCAACAGACGTGAGTGGCTTACAGGGAATCGAACCCAGGACCTCCCATCCGGCACCCCCGCCTAGCTACAGAAGCAAACCACACTACCCCATGTTGTTTGTGGGGGTCTCTGCATAAACAAAGAAAGAATGGGACTACTCCATCATCAGGCATGTCATACAAGGTGACTAATTTGATGTTTTACATGGGGCTGGTAACATCATCAGGCAAAACGAATTGCCACAGAAACAACTGTTGAAAGATCATGTGAATCCTTTGTGCAGGCTTCCTGCAAAAGGGACCAGCTGCATCGGTGGCTATATACTCTGTAAGGAGTGCAGAGAAAGTGACGATGATGATGAAAATTTGTTTTCTATTACAGAAATATTTAACTCTTAAAGGACGTGACAGATTTTCCATGTTTGACTCAATGAATTTTCTGTTTGAGTTTTCGTGTAGTATTAAAGTTTAAGATTTTGGTTCTTTCTCAATTATTTTAAACGTATAGCAATGTGATGCATAGTTGTAATGGAAATGGAACCAGGATTAAAAAAACAAAAATAGGACAGAAAGAAATAAAAACCTAGTCCTGATAACTAACTCCCTGTAATGAACCCTGAGGAATTGGCCCCAAAAACTGGCCTCTCGTCCTTTAAGAATTAAGTTGTTGTGTATAATTTTACACATAACTTTGTATTTTAGAAGTAGTAGCCCACTTCAGTCATAACTGACTATGGGAATGCACCACTGAGGTGATAACCCACCGCTGCTTTTTTGCCTAGTGTTCTTTTCAGCATGTTCTTTTCTCTTCTGCTTGTTGTGAGAGCTTCTTTTCACCCAATCTATGTAGCATCGTGGGGAGCATGATCACTTGGTGCGGTCGGCATCTTCATCCTTCCAGGTTGCTGGATTTATGTCCAATGTCTTCATATCTCTCTTGCACACATCTTTGATCCTCAGCTGTGGTCGCCCAACTGTTCTTTTGCCATCTGCCAGTCATCCATAGAAAATATCTTTGGAAATCTGTCCATCTTCCATGCGGTGGACGTCCAAGTCAATGCTGTCTAAGCAGTGTATAATACATGCTTTGAAGGCCAGCGCGTGACAGCACCTCAACATTTGTCACTTTGTCCTTCAATGAGATACCAAGTATGTGGCGTGGACACCGTAGATGGAAAGTATTGAGCCTTCTTTCTTGCTTAGCATAGGTTGTCACGTATCACTACCATTTAGAAATGTGCTAGTGATACAGGCATTATGTACCGCAGCTTTGGTCTTCATTGTGGTTTGGAGTTTTGCCAAACACGTGTTGTGAGGCGGGCAAAGGTGGCTAACTTTGCATTATGGTAACCTGTTTGTTTAAATGCTGTGTTAAGAAACATATATGCAACTAGACTTTACAAATTCTCTTATGTACACAAGCCTACCTTTGCCCTCATTAACATTTGGTGTTATATTTTCTTCTGTATGGTTATATTTTATAACTTTTTTTCTTTTTTTTTTTTAGGCAGTGCAGTCTACTGCTTTGACTGCAACTCGCTTGTAAACCCTTCTTGTGGTGATGATTTTAGGATTAAACCTAAAGATGATAATAGTCATTCCTGGTGTGATGGTAGCTGTGTTAAACGACGAGTAGAAAGAGAGTGTAAGTTAATTTATACGTGTACACTTTACATTTGTAGACATATGTGTGTATACATTATATTTACAGATATATGTGTTGGCATCACATTTGTAGACATCACAGTAGCAGAATCACATTCGCAGACATATTTACAAGAGTCTAGAGTCAAGAGTTTCTCATATCTTGGCCATATAATAACAGAAGATGGCAGATGCGAAACAGAAATCAAGAATAGAATAGGAATGAGCAAAGCTACATTCAACAGCATGAGACAGATACTAACTTCTAAACAACTAACTCACAAATTCAAACTGAGAATCATCAAATGCTGTATATATTCTTCATTACTGTATGGTGTAGAAACATGGACAATGTACAAGCCATTAGAAGAAAGAATTGAGGCCTTTGAGATGTGGATAAAACCTCAGAAATGAGGTATCTGAGGAAGGTGGTTGAAGTAACAAGAAGAGACATGGTCCGCAACCAGACGATACGCCAAGGCCTAAAATCCCACCCCCTGCAGACCCAAGTAGAACAGTCCCAACTAAGATGGTTTGGCCATGTCTGCAGAATGGGAGAAGATCGGCTACCACGACAAGCATGGGAAACAAAGAGCCAGGGATCCAGACCCCCAGCACGACCCAGAGTCCGCTGGGAGGACAACATTAGACAATCTTTGAAGGACCGAGGACTAGAATGGAACCAGGCCAGGAGAAAGACAGCCGATAGGATAGTCTGGCGCTCTCTCTTCCAAACCTCTACACCTCACGGTAGAAGGGGAACGACTAAGTAAGTAAGTAAGAGATGTGGATATATAGAAGAATGGGTCACATCTCATGCATCTCATGGAAATAGAAGAAAACAAATAAAGAGGTGCTAGAAAAGTTAAGAATAAAAAAAGAATTAATGGAGATCAAAATTAGACAGCTAAAATATTTTGGCCATTTAAAAAAACATAACACCTTGCAGAAGACCTTAATAACCTAAAGGTGCGAGAGGAAGACAGCGCTATAAGTGGGAAGATAACATCAAGAGATGGACAGAAAAGAGTCTATCAGAATGCGCCATCAAGACAAGAGACAGAAGACGTTGGAGATCCTTTGCAGCCAACTTTCAATATGAAGATGACACCTGAAGATGATGATACAAGCATCACATTTGCAGACATATATGTGAAAGCATTATATTGCAGATATCTGTGCAAACATCATATTTGCAGATATGTATATAGACAACTGTAGGAGTTCATCAGGGATGTATCCTGTCCCCAGTGCTCTTTAATATATATCTAGAACATATTATGCAGGAGGCTCTCTACGATTATAAAACAACCATATCGATTGGAGGCCGACCTCTTTGCAATCTACGTTTTGCTGATGATATTGATCTTATAGCTGGAACAGAATCAGAACTTCAAGACCTTACCTCTAGACTGGAGAAAGTAACAAGAACATATGGGATGGAAATTAATATAGAAAAAAGCAAGATATTGGTGAATAGCCATAAGAAATATGTTCTGACCAACATTACGTTAAATGGGCAAACATTAGAAGAAGTAAACACCTTTAAATATCTGGGGTCCACTATATGTAGTGATAGAAAGAAAAATATCCCGACTTGAGATGGCCTCAGCTGCCACGACAAGGCTGAATGTGATCTGGAAAAGTAACATCAGTTTTCCTGTGAAGATCAAATTATACCATATTATCTATTCTCTTGTATGGGTGTGAGGGCTGGACACTCACTGCAGTTACGGAGCGAAGGATTCAGGCTTTCGAGTATAAATGTTATAGAAGAATTTTGCGCATTTGCTATAAATAGCACAAAACAAATGTCTATGTTAGAGAGAAAATAAACACGTGTGCAGGCCACTAAGTACCACTTTTGTCAGTAGTGAAACGTCGAAAGCTTGCCTGGTTTGGGCATGTAACTCGTCATGTCTCCCTTTCGAAAACGATCCTCCAGGGAACAGTCGAAGGTAAACGGAGAAGAGGAAGGCAAAGAAAATCCTGGGCTGATAACATCAAAGAATGGGCAGGGCACGGTTTTTCCACACTTGTACGCATTGCTGAGGATAGAGAGCAGTGAAGGACCCTGTCTGCTGATGTTTCCACCTTGGAACCCCTATGACCCATGACGGGTTACGGGTTGAGATGATGTAGACAACACATTTGCAGACATATATGCAGACATTACAGCTGCAGATATGTATGTATAAATCACATTTGTGGACATGTCAAAAATATTTCCTCTTCTGGGTTCGCTACCAGTACAGGGAATATAGTTGACTGAAAATTTATTCAGAACTGGCAGTCTTTAATGATGTCATGCTCCTCCCTGATCTTCTGGGTAATGAAATCAGTGCCTAGCCTTCTCGTATAAGGGCAAAAAAAAAATAGGAGACACAGTGCGCAAGAGTTTGTGCAGTGTGATGAGATCCTCCTTGTGTGATCTAAGGGAGGAGATCGGAGCAATGATGACATAGTCCGTGTGCAACGAAGATGGTCCTCAAAATCACACCAAAAAATTATTAACATGCATGTACGTAGACATCACATTTACAGGCATATATGTAGGCATTATATTAACAGACATAGATTTAGACATCTCATTTGCAAAAATAAATGTAGACATCATTCCTACAGGTATATATGTAGACATCATATTTACAAGTATATATGTAGACATAAATTTTGGAGGCATATATGTAGACATCATTTTTACAGACAAATATTTGCACATCTCATTTGCAGGCATAAATGTAGACATCATATTTACAGGCATAAATGTTGACATAAAGAAGGGAAACCCAGGGCCTGCTACGGGGAAGCCACTCACATCTGTTGTTTTTCTGTTGTCTAGTTTTCTACTTCTTTATTTCTCACGAGTGCCTGAGAACATACAAGGGGATTGACATAAGTCTTGGGCCTGACCATGAAGGAGTCACAGGAGGAAGATGAAACTTGGCACATTTAAAGTTCATCATATTTGCACTGAATGTGTGAAGTAAGCGTTTGTTTCTTCAATGGGTTTTCCCGGCGCAATGTACTTTATTCACCAGATCTGCTGCTCCAAAGATTTGACAAAACAATGGAAAAGAAGGAGGCCAGAGCTGTGATAAAATTTCTGATGTTTCAGGGAAATACACAGGGAGATGGAACCAGTGTTTCGTGAGTCTTGTCCTTCATATACTTCGGTAAAAAACTGGTGTCAACAGTTTAAGTGCGGCCGCTCAAATGTTGCTGATCTGCCAAGATCTGGTAGACCAGCCTCAGAGTGCAACGATGAAAATGTAACAAGAGTGAAGAAAATCATTGACCAGGATCGAAAAATGATAATTGTGGAGATAGCTAGTAGAGTAAAACTAAATGAAAGAACAGTTTATAGAATTTTACACAACAGACTGAACATGAGAAAAGTGTGTGCACGCTGGGTTCCGCAACTGTTGGCATGTGAACAGAAGCAAACGAGGGTAAATTGCTGTCAACAGTTGCTCAAAAAGTGTCAGTCAAAAAATTTTTTTTAGACCATGGTGACAGTAGATGAGACTTGGGTACACCATTATGACCCCGAATCCAAAATTGCCAGCATGCAATGGAAAACCCCGGGCTCCCCAACACCTGTCAAGCCGAGAGCGCAGAAATCTGCAGGAAAAGTGATGCTGACTGTTTTTTGGGACGGCAAAGGTGTCCTTTTGAAAGATTATCTGCCTCGTGGCAACACAGTTAATAGACAGTACTATGCAGATCTTCTCACCAAACTAAGAAAGGTTGTGACCAGGAAACGAGGGATAACGCGCACTCAAAATCTTCCTTTGCTTCAAGACAACGCGCCCTCTCACAAAGCACGGCTTGTGCAGCTAGTAGCCAACGATTTGAATATTGAAATTCTTCCACACCCACCATATTCTCCAGATTTGGCTCCATCAGACTTTTTTCTATTCCCAAATCTTAAAAAAAAGGCTAAAAGGAAATCATTTTGACAGCGTTGAAGAGGTTATACTGGCATGTGATGACTGGTTTAGTTTGAAAAATAGGGTGTTCTACTCCCAAGGTCTTTTCAAGGTCAAGCAGAGATGGCAGAAGTGTGTCAATTCAGATGGTGCCTATATTGAAAAGGAATAAACACTATACAAAATTTCAGCTCTCTGTGACATGTGTAATATTTATAAATGTTGACACCATACTTACAGGTATATTTCTGGACATCATATTTACAAGCATATATGCAGACATCATATTTACAGACATATATGTAGACATCATGTTACCAGACATATATGTACATGTGATACCCCAATATCTTCTTCCTCGTTCGTCCTGAAAAGGACGGTGGTTGCGTTGTGTCTGTTTACGCCTAAGCTGTGATATCTGCACCTTTCGGTCGACACATCCGACTTCTGCACTGCATTTTTTAGGGACCGGGTTTGCCTTCCCACTGCGATCCCTACTCGCTCAGCCAGACTGCAGTGATGCAATCTGTTTCCAGGACCACCACGTGGAGGTGGAGTAGGGTCTTGACCAGCTCTGGTTCGCTGATCCTGATGCAAGCAGTCAAGCTATGGGTTGCTGACTGCATTCTCTATTGCTGCATCTTTGGGTCCCATTCCCCAATATGACACTGAGGTACATGCTTGGAGTGCTGTCGATTAGATCCAGAATTGCGATGGCTCAGGCAAAAGCTTGTATGTGAGTAACCACAGACAAATGGCACTCCCTCATGGAAACATAGTTGACATCAGGGTAGCAAGAATAAAGAGGAGGATGTCATGGATGGCACAGGCAGAAACAACAATCAAACAGTTGAAAATATATTCAAGGGGGAAGAGTGGAGCAAGTCAGATGAGAACTGAATTAACTATCAGCAAGTCTTCATCAGCCTTGGCAGAGAGTGTAGAACTTGGGCCAATGGGAAAGCGGAACTGGAAATTAATCAACTGACACTTGATCATGCCAGGATAATGATGCAGTTGTGTATACTGATGGGTCTGTAATCTGTGGTGAAAAATCAGGTTGGGGTTTATCTGCTGGGGTAAAGGGCAGAATCGTCGCAGAACATAGCGGGGCTTACAAGATAACAACTTCCAGCATGAGAATGGAGGTAGAGGCAGCTACTGCAGCCTTAAGGTGGCAAACTGAAACTTCAGTAACAAAGGCAGTCATTGTGTCAGACTCTCAGTCCATGCTTCGAAAGGTTCTATTTGATTGGCTACAGCATGAAAGGAAAAACTCCATAGAACCATAGGACACTGGATATGGATAAGGGAGAGATACTGAGAACAATTAATGATTACCTGTTAAGAGAATGACACTGCAATAGATGAATCATCAAGGTTAAGACTCTTGGAATTTGGCATCAGACATCAGGCTAGCAGAGATGGATGTATGAGAGGATGCATCAGTCGTGTTTATAACCAGCGAGCTATAGGAATAGTTAACATTCACACTCTTCGACATATACTAAGGAAGACTGAGCACCTATGGGTATGCCCGGAATCCAATGATGTCGATTCTGTTCAACAATAACAATATGTAGGCATATTAACAGACATATATGTAAACATCATATTTGCAGGAACAAATGTAGACATCATATTAACAGACATATATTTAGACATCATATTTTCATACTTTTTTTCAAACACCTTGCGTGCAGATTTATTATATGAATATAAAGATTAAGCTTCAGTAGAGTTTGTGTTTGTAGACTTCACCATTCATGTAAGAGAACCCATGCACGCTCAAACTAAATCCGTGAGGTTTTTTTGTAGACAGTAGTAGCCCCTTTCACTTCTAACTGACTATGGGAATACGCCCCTGGGGTGAAAGCCCTCAGCTGTTTTTTGTTTGCCTGATGTTCCTTTTGGCAGGGTCTTTTCTCTTCTATTTGTTGTGAGAGCTTCTTTCTTGGCTAGTTTGAGGTGACGCCGTAGTGAGCATCGCCACTTGACAATATTGTCTGTAAATGCACATTTGCTGAATCTGGACAAAGCAACAAATCAGCATGATTTTTCATGTGTCACAGTAGTCAGGGTCACAACCAGGGCAGGGCATCTTGCTGCTTGACCTCACAGTGCCTTACTTATTTTACACCATTTCTTTAATGGAGAATAATAAACTTTATTTTGCCATGGTAACTAAAAATTATCATGATTGTCATCATCATCACTTCGTTGTGCTCAGTGTCGACAATAAGGTTTCAACAATTACCTGGCAATGATTTCTATTTTGGGCAATCTTATTTCAGCTGTGTTCAAGAGGTTTTTGTTGTCTTGGCTTTCTTTTTCAGAATTTTTGTTTTCTTTTCCAGGTTCCAGTTTGTGCCTTCCCCCGACTGCTCTCTTCTCCTGTGGCTTCCAGTCATGTTTGTCTTTACCTGTTGGTTGTTGTCCACGAGTTTCTTCCACAATGATGTTGAAAACGCCATGTTGTCAATCTGATGGTCTAACATTTCCTGTGATTTGATGGCCAGCTCTCCAAGTAGATTCTGCACATTTTTTCATTAGGGTCATTCACTAAATCATCAAGTACCATGCCTGGTGGTGTAGTCGATCATATCTCTCCACAACTTCCTGTCTCCAGTACTATTTATTAATTCTTTTGTTGACTTCTTTCCATACCACAATGTCGAACTGTTCAGTGTCTGTTCTCTTTGTCCTCTGTGGTGAAACATGTTGAGAATCCAGCTTTGCACACTAAGCTTGGAGGAGTCACTTGAGCCCCAGACGTAACTCTTGCTTTTTACTTGGTTGGCTGCATGCAGGAGGATCTGACTGTGGGCCCATGACTGGCAGGGGGAGCTGAGAAGTGGCTCTTTAGGTTATGACATTTCCTTGGGAGAGAACCAGAGCACAGTATTTTAGCTCTGCATATTTGGAGAGCCCCCTTGGATGGCGGGGAATGCACAGTATGCCACACGCTTCTTCCTCCTAGCTTGGGACCAGATGTGATGATCCTTTAAATGTCAGCCAAGCTGGAGAGACAGGAGCTCATGACTTCAAATCAGCATGTATGCAGAAAATCCACAGGAAAAGCCTAGATCTACAATGTAGATAATACCAAGGAGCCTTTGACTTGGCATTGGTTGCAGAAGACCAAGAAGCTCAACAGCCCTAGTTAAACAACAATCTCTTTTCCATTCATCTTTTGTGTTGTCACGATTTATTCCAGATTTCTTCTTATAACATCTCAAAGAAAGGTCATTCACTGTCTGGCTTTTTTGTTTTTGTTGGCAGTTAGCAGTTTGCTTTTTCCAAGTTTATCTGCTGTCTAAACTAATCCAAGATATATGGGGCTTTTTTCTTGTGGCAGCTCATATCCATTTAATTTTAGCTAGACTTTTTGTTTCTTGTTTGAGATTTTAGTAGTCAAGTGAGCTGCAGAAATCTGTTTGATATGCTACAGAATGATCCACATAAATGGCAAGTCTTTGTTTCCTTTATCAGAGCTCCATTCTTTTCCACTTTAAGTGGAAATAGGTAGGTGTCTCTTTTGTATTGCTTAAGCAGTCATGAGCAGGGGAACCCAGGCGATAGACCAAAAAGTCTGTGGTATCTTAAGAAAGGTATGTTTATTGTGCATTGCTGTATTTAATTACAGAACCGTTTCTCTGCAGTTAAAAACATATAAATCATGTATAGACTTTAAATTTCCACTGTGTTTCAGTAAACATTTAAAAAAATGGTGTGTGATACTAATATGAGATTTTTTTTTCTTTGGAAGCTGGATCCATGACACAAATAGAGATCACTCGTTCCTGCATTACTCGACAGAAAGAAGGATGTTACCATGAAGAAAATGATTCCATGAAAGTGTACACATGCTCTTGTAATTGTGGGTTTTGCAACTCATCTTTCAGAGTTTCATTTTCAGAAAGTATGGTTTTATTAGTGAGTTTGTATGTTGTAGTATTATTCTGTTTAGCTTTGAACACTTGAAGTTTTATCATACTGGACTAAAAAGCTCGCCAGCTTATGGTTTTTTTAAATAACATGAAGGAATGCATAGGACAGAAAGATAATGCATTTATTTTATGGTTGCTTTCTTTAACATTCACTATTCACTGCTCAGCATTTTAATGTTATTTATTTTAAAATTTATTTATAGTTATTTTATTCTTTAATTGAATGTATGTGCTCAGAAATTAGTGGGCTTAATATATTTGTATATTTTGCATCCAGTATCGAAATGATGTATATGTATCTTAGTTCTTACAGAACAAATGCTAGCTAACTTTATATTACCATATCATACACAACAAGCTATTGCTTTTTTTAGCTAGGGCCAGAGCACTGTCTTCTAAATAAGAACAGAACATATCAGTCTTAACAAGCACTTAAACAAATTAAACCCATCATCAGCTACCATCTCCACATCGAAAGTTGGCTGCATTGGATCTCCAACATCTTCTGCCTCTTGTCTTGATGGTGCACTCTGAAAGACTCTTTCCTGTCCATTGCTTGATGTTATCTTCCGTGTTACAGCGCTGTCTTCCTCTTGTAGGTTTGCCTTCAACTCTGCCTTCTGTTATGGTCTTCAGTAAGGTATTATGTCTTTTTACATGACCAAAATAGTTTAGCTGTCTAATTTTGATCTCCTTCATTAATTCTCTTTTCATTCCAAGGTTTTTTAGAATCTTTCCATGAGATGCAACCCATTCTTCAATATATCCACATCTCAAAGGCCTAAATTCTTACTTCAAGTAGCTTGTTCATTGTCCATGTTTCTACAGCATACAATAATGAAGAATGTTGTTGTTTAACTAGGGCTGCTGAGCTTCTCGCTCTTTTGCAGCCATTACCAAGTTGAAGACTTCTTGGTATTATCTACACTGTAGATCTAGGCTTTTCCTGTGGCTTTTCTGCCATTCCAAAACGTGTTAAGTTGAAGTCATGATGTGAGATTTTCCTGCAAGCAGCCAACCAGGTAAAAAGCCAAAGTTATATCTGGGACTCAAGTGACTCCTCCAAGCTTAGTGTGCAATGCTGGATTCTCAACATGTTTTACCATAGGGGGAATCCCTGGAAGTATTTGGATGATTTTACAGAGGGTGTAATTAGCCTCACAGACAGGTTCACTTCCACATTTTAATACTATAGCATTGTGCTTAGCTTGTGGTCATATAAGGATGACGCCAGATATGCCTCCATTTTTTTTTTTTTTTTTATTAATGTGTTTGCTACTTCATTTTGTAGCACGCCCCTTTCAACCATCTACCATGTACATGGATTTGTTGGTTATATCAGGACGTGTTTCTTTTATTGTAATATGTTTTTGTTTGTATTTGTTTTATATTATATTATCTCTAGTCGGTATTTTTCCTTTTGTAGTTATAGTTCAACATGGTTTTTAAAAAAAATTCCAATATATGCTAATTTCTAAGTTAGTATGTTTTTGATTTTTACTGGATGGTTTATTTGGTTAATCTGTATGTTTCTGGGGCGAGTCTTTCACCAGTTTGGACTACTGGTTCAATTCCTTATTTGATTTTTATATGTTAGCTTTAGTTTTTGTAATATAGTGTTTTATTAACTTTTGCATTTCTGAAGGGCTCTTTGTGCCTATGAGATTTTCTACACTCATTTCTACCTTGTGGTTACTACAGTATGTCTTAATGTTTTGCCTCTGTTGGTCATATTTTTTGCAGTCCACTAGAAAGTGCCTAATTGTGTTTGGTTCTTGACACTCTTCACATGTGGGTTCCTCTATCATGAAATATCCAGTTCCCAGCTTGAGTCTCAGCAATTTTTTTATTAATTGGTATTTTTAGTTCATCTTTTATTTGACATTTTTTGCTTGGTTTTTTTTAAGGATTTTATATGAGTGTCTTGCTTTTTTACTTAGGTCCCATGCTGTTATCCATTCTTTAGTTATTTTTTGAGCAATTAAGCTCTTAATTTCAAACTTCCCTAAGCCTACTTCAATTTGGTTATGGCTAGTTCTCCCCCCTTTGGCTTCTTTGTCTGCTAGCTCATTTCCTGCTATCCCCACATGTGATGGTATCCATGTTAGTGTTGCACTGCATCCTATATTTTGTAGATATGTATTAACCTGTAGTATTTCCTCTATAATGTCTGGCCTGCTGCCTTCTGTTCTGTTTCTGATTGCTAGTACTGATGATAGGGAATCTGTGAGAATGGTTACTTTTTTTGGTGGATTTTCTGCAGCTATTTCTAAAGCTTTTAGGATTGCCACTAATTCTGCTGTAAAGATAGATGTATTACTTGTTACTTTGTATCTTTTATAAATTTTTAATTTTGGTATTGCTATTCCTGCTCCTAATTGTCCTTCTTCATCTTTGGACCCATCTGTATATATAGATATGCCTCCATGCATATAATGAAGAATATATATAGCATTTGATGATTCTAACTTGAGCCTAATTGCTGTAACTGTACCCATCCATATGAAACAGTTCAGCATGTGCTGCTCACATGCCTGAGACTCTCCACAGAAAGAAGAAAGCTTTTGCCAGGTTCCCCAACAATCACACTCTATCCTGCACCACACAACAGCTACAGATCACATGTAAATTCTTCAACTCTGCATTGGCTGCGAAAGAGTGACAAGCTCAGAAGCTGCAGTTAAACAACAACAACAGTCTACTTCATGCAGAATAGTTTTACAAGCAAGATATTTTACTTGCTACATATTATAAATTATAAAGCTGTGCAGACGAAAACATGAATAAACATAAAGACACATATACAGGAAAGAAGAGAAAGAAAGAAATCTTGTTTCTAATTTGAGAAACGACCACGTGGTCAAGTTAAATAAAGAGGATATTTTGTTTTCGGTCAAGGTGAAGAAAAACAACAATTTAACCACTGTACATTTCTGCCTTGGATGGCATTTATTAAAGAAACCTGCATCAAAGCACATGCTCCGGCAGCTGTGGCTTCTGTGGCAACCTGTTTTACATAATGAGGTTGCTAGCTCCATGCAGAGTCTCACATGTGTCGCCTTTTATGACAATTGAGAGGGAGCAATAGTCCTTATCTTTCATTGTCTCCTCAGCGACCCCCAGGAAAAATGGCTACATAAAAAAACATATTAAAAAGAAAAGGAAAAAAATCTCAGTAACTGCAATATATAATAGTAAATATGACTTCAAAATGTAATATGCACAGACACTCCCTAGGGGCCACAGGAGCTGTTGAAGCAAATTTCAACTGAACAAAACCTAATTTAGGAGATGAATACTATATAGGGCATAAAATCTTCCAAACTTGATGGTCAACTAGAATTCTAATTATAGTAATCATCATTTTCCGTCGCGCTCCTTATGGAGCCATGACTGCAGCCAGTCCCCTTACATCCTGCACCCAGCATTCACAATCTCCTCAGGGATCTGCGCTGGTGTAATGGTTACCACACTGCGCTGGTGATTGGGTGATCCAGGTTCGAGCCCTGGCGGCACATTTGAATGACTGTCGTCGACCGGGACTTGGACTGGAAAAATTTGAGCCCTGGCGAAGACATTTGAAGGAGTGTCTTCGACCAGGGACTGGAATAACCTGAATGGCTCCTGAGCCGACCCAGCTCTAATGGGTACCTCTGAAATCGGCGAGTATCTGCCTGAATGGCGAGAGGACACCTGTCATTGTACAGGGAAAAGGGATACTCACGTAAAATCAGTCCCAGGTTAGACATGAACCGGAGATTTCGCTTCGAGTAATAGTGGGCGTACAAAGAAAAAAAACAATCTCCTGCTGTAATTGTTTATGTAGCAACTTGTTTTATATGATGAGGTTGCCAGCCCCATGCACAACGTCATATTAGTCACCTTGAATGATGAGATGCTCCCGAGGGAGCAGTAGCTGTATTCTTTCTTTGTCTCTTCAGAAGAGACTCCCCGGGAACAACACGGGGTAATAGTAATAACAAAAGTAATTTCAAGAACAGTTGTAATAACAGCATATCCTGTGGACGACTTAAGCAAGAAAGGCCGCTACTCCCATCACATGAAACTGAAGCAAGGCGAGAATAACAAGCTTACTTACTTAGTCGTTCCCCTTCTACCGTGAGGTGTAGAGGTGAGAATAACAAGCACAATACATAATCACTACCTTTTGACTCTTTCAAGCTTTTATTCACATATCTGTGTATTTATGTATGTTTGTTGAGACAGAGTGAATGAATTTCAGAGAATGTGTGAGAGATGAAATATAAATATTCAAAAGTGAAATCCTGTCAGTGTAAAATGTGTTCATTCAATAAAAGAAGTCAATTTTTATATAACAGAACTGTTTAGTCTCATATCATGTTCTTTTAGTTCCTTAGGGGGCATGGAGCCACCATTGCAGCTTGTTACTTGCAGGAATACTGCACCAAAGCATTCATAAGTTCTTGCAGTCACTGGCGGATCTAGGAATTATCGAAGTGAGGTGCAGTACATCAAAATGATATACACACCACCCCCCTCCGCCGCTGCCGCTCCTTATTTACACATATTTTTTGACAATCAAAATCAAAATAACAAATTTTGAAAAAAATTTGACAGTTGATAGTTTTATTATACACTACAGTAACTCAAAAATATTCATTTAAAAAAAAAAAAACTATTTATGAAATAATTACTTAAAAGTAATATATAACTGCAAAGAGACAAAATGTAATAAAAATTCATACATATTTTATATTATAGCATAACAATTTTTTTGATTTGGGTTGGGCCACCCAATATAGAAATTATCCGCCTCTTGTCCACAAAGTCTTCTGTTTTTTCACCTTCAGTGAAGTCCCCTTGTGTCGCCTGCTTGGCTGTGCCTTTAGTATCATTGTTGTATGGTGGCTCCCTTTATTGTCTTTCATTGTCCAGCCACGTAGAATTGCAAACTATGTTTGTAACCTTTAGGATACTTACAATTGTCCAGTACCAGCAGTGTTGCCACTCCTAGGTGGATTCACCTAGGTCTAGATTTTTGTTGGGTCTATCTAGGTGTCATTTTCCTTCATTTGGTGAAGAACACCACCTAGACCTACTTTCAGGTTTTTTGCTCAAAATAACCCAAAAATAGCCCCAAAAACTGCTTAAAGTAGTCCAAGTCACCCAAAAGTAGCCAAACTTCAAAATCTAGGTGTTTTTTAGGTACCATTTAGGTTTATTTTTCAAAATTTCAGGGTGGAAACACTGAGAATCAGACATGTTTTAATTTGTCCATCGTCTGACCTAACAATTACTTACATTTAAGTCCCAAGTGGGGGAGGGGATTACTGGAGCAGTTGATATGAAATAAAGGTTTTCAAAGTCCCAAGGGAGGGGCGATTGCCCCATCGCCACCCCCTTGGATCCACCAGTGCTTGCAGTGATGGGCTCTGAAGCAATTTGTTTTACATGATATCATGCACAACCTCATATTCTTTTACCCCTTTGCTTCTTATGGAACACAGATCCACCACTGTAGCTGCTTCCTGTATAGGAAGCTCATACCAAAACTTTCATTTGCTCTTGCCGTGAAGGTTTGTGTAACAATTTATTTAACATGATAAGGTTGCCAGCCACATCAATCAATCAATACCCTTTAGCTCTCCAAGAAGCATAGGCCTTCAACAAACACATGCCAAGTTTTCCTGTCCTGTGCCATCCGCTCAAGTTATTTCCATGTTTTCTTCATCATTTTCACCTCTGTTTCCAGTTCTCTTCTCCAAGTGTTTTTTGGTCTACCTCTGCCTCTCTTTCCCTGTGGATTCCAGAACAAGGACTGCCTTGTAATGCTATCAACAGGTTTCCTCAATGTGTGTCCTATCCATCGCCAGCGTCTTCTTCTCAACTCTTGTTCCACTGGCACTTGTCTGGTTCTTGTCATCAATTCCACATTTGTGAGTTTGCCATACCATTTCAGTCCTTCTATTCTACGCAAGCACCCGTTTATAAAAGTCTGTAGCTTTTTGGTTGTTGTTTTTGTTGTTCTCCATGTCTCAGAGCCATACAATAGGACTGACTTGACATTTGAGTTGAAGATTCTTATTTTCGTGTTGGACTTGATTTCTCTTGTTCTCCATATATTTCCCAATGCAATGTAAGCTCCTCTTGCTTTTTGTATTCTTTATTTCTTATTTTGATATCGCTGTCTGTCCCTCCAACTTTGTCTATATTGCTGCCAAGATATGTGTACGATTCTACATCTTTTAGTGGTGTTTCTTCAAGTTCAACCTTGTTGTGGCCAGCCACATGTACCTTATATTAGGCGCATCTTTTGATATGCATGAGAAAGCAGTATTCTTTCTCACTGTCTCCTTAGAGAGAGACCCCCCCCCCAGGAACTACACGGTGACAACCTCATATTAGTTGCTACTTACGACATGAAGGATTAATAACTCTGTTCTTTCTTTGTCTCCTCACAGACCCCTGGAAACTACACTTGACACCTTCAAATGAACATCCATTATGCAGAGTGCTTAGAGCACAAGCCTCTCATGGCAAAGGTGCGGTGTTCGAAATGTAATTGGGCACCTGACTCTGCTTATGAGTTATGGAAGGAAAAAGCATGAGGAAGGGAAATGATCACCCCCACCTCTTGATGCTAGACCTAGTATAGTGAAGTCTCTGACACTTCACTTCTTTACTACATTATCTACTATGAGACTACCTTTGTCTTTTTTACCTTCACATTACAATAGCATTAACAGGATTTCACTCTAACAAAGCTTTACATTCCACGTATAATTTATAAATGCATTTATACCAGATGAAAGTGTTAAACACATTTTTGTGAGAGCAGAAATTTAAAAGATGGAGCTGATTATTGAAGCCTGCTATTGTCTTGTCGCTTGTTGGGGTGGTTTTTAACTGGGTACCAAAGTATATTCATCATTGTTGTCTGTTTTTTTTTTTTTTGTAATCTAGAAATGGCGTGTGAAAACAGTTGGTTACTTGTTTGAAACTTATTGTTTAGCAACTGTAGTGGGTCATAATCTGAAACCCATTTACAAGAATAATTGTGGAATATTAAAAAAATACATCATGTTTATGTTATGATTAGTATTCTTGTAATTAAAATTAGATGATTGTTGTTGGTTTTTCAGCCATTCCGGTGCTTATAACTTGAAACCATGCATTAGACTAGATAAAGGAGAGATATTTTTGGTAACTGCATAACATTTTTTCACCATAAAAATGCACTTCAGTTCCCCAAAAATCTAATTTAAAAAATCTCCCTGCGTCTTATAATGGGGTGTTTTTTTAACATGTGCAATAAAATGCTTTTGTTTAAAGTGATAAATGTAATACTATATGTGCAATATAATTAATATTTTAATCTAATGTATAGTTGTTTTTTTCCCTTAAAAAAATCTAGTTAAATTAGGCCTTGGTGCATATGACAGGAAATATGGTATAGCATAAATACCTTCATTTATTGATTTCATAAGGAAATGGAAAAGCCCATAAAGAAGCTAAGAAAGGTGGAGTCATTAAAAACCAAATAAATGTAGGTCTGGGCAGACCAGAGATTAAAATTAGAATTAGAAGAAAAATAAAAGAAGAATTGACAGTAGCTTGGAATCAAAGTTTAAAAGGAAGTATAAGATGTTCTTAGCTTAAACAAGAACATTTATGATAACTATAAAAATACTAAGCAATCAGAAGCTGCTTAGATTACAACAAGGATTAGAATATTTTACAGCATAAGAATTTTACTGTGCAGAGTGTTTGCAAGATAATGCTATACAGCACTTCCTCTTAAAATGTTAAAAGTGTGAACAACAAAGAATTCAGGTATATAACTATTTAGAGTCAGCCACTCTTCTTTTACTGTAGAACATATGTTAAAAATACACCTACCTAAGGAAATGTATAATACAGAGAAAACAGCATATAACAAGAACAAAAACAATATATTACACATGGTAAAAGAATACTGAGAATATAAATATCTAAAACAGACTTTGAAATCAGCATCTGTTTGATGAGAAACTTGAATCAACAGTAAATCAATTCTCAAAATATGTTACAAAATACAATTTAATAATTAAATGGATAAATAAATAAATAATTTATCATCTGAAGTTATAATTCCAAATTATGATGTTAAACAGAAATCCTGATACCCGGTGTGCATGCACACACACTATCTTTTCATGTTTCCTACTACTTAGTCGTTCCCCTTCTACCGTGAGGTGTAGAGGTTTGGAAGAGAGAGCGCCAGACCATTCTATCAGCTGTCTTCTTCCTGGCCTGGTTCCATTCTAGTCCTCGGTCCTTCAAAGATTGTCTAATGTTGTCCTCCCAGCGGACTCTGGGTCTTCCTGAAGGTCTGGATCCCTGGCTCTTTGTTTCCCATGCTTGTCGTGGTAGCCGATCTTCTCCCATTCTGCAGACATGTCCAAACCATCTTAGTTGGGACTGTTCTATTTGGGTCTGCAGCGGATGGGATTTTAGGCCTTGACGGATCGTCTGGTTGCGGACCATGTCTCTTCTTGTTACTTCAACCACTTTCCTCAGATACCTCATTTCTGAGGTTTGGATCTGGCTTTTGTGGGTTGTAGTCATTGCCCACGACTCGCATCCATATGTCAAGACTGGGACATAGGTGGAGCGGTATACAGCCATCTTCGTTTTCTTACCAACCTCTTTCTTGCTGAGGAATCCACGATTTATGGCCTGAAAAAGTCTCCCAGCCGCTGCTTTTTGAGTGGCCAACTCTTCTTTGATGCCTCCCTTTCGGTCTATAATAGCTCCGAGATATTTAAAGTTGTCGACCTGCTCCAGGACCTGTTCTCCCAACTTAATCTGATGTTTTCTTTCTTCTCGTGATATCACCATGGATTTTGTTTTAGAGCTGCTTATGACCATCCCTCTCTTCTCCAGCTCTTCCTTCCAGACTTGCAGGTTGGATTGGAGATGTGCCTCTGATTTAGCAATCAGGGCAACATCATCAGCAAATGCCAGCTCCGAAATATAGACCTGTCTCATCTTCCCAACCCCACTGAATACTTTCTTGTTCTCTCCTTACATGCCTTGATGACATCGTCCATAAGGAGTATGAAGAGGTAAGGTGATAGGATATCACCTTGTCTTACACCAGTGGTGGTCCTGAACTCTTCTGACTTATGGTTTGCTGTCCTCACATAATTTCTGCAAGACTTGTAGAAGCTCTGTATAGCATGAATCAGAGGTGCTGGAATATTCTTCCTTGCCAAACAGTCCCAAAGTTTGCTCCAGGGGACCCTGTCAAACGCCTTTTCCAGATCTATGAAACAAAGATGGATCTCACTCTTATACTCAAGGGCCTTTTCACTCAGCTGTCTGAGTGTGAAGATTAGGTCTTGAGTACTTCGGTTTGCTCGGAATCCGCACTGGACCTCATCCAATTGTGGCTCAGCTAGGCGTCGGAGTCTCTGCTCTAGGATTCTAGAGTAGATTTTACCACTGAGAAGGGATATGCCTCTATGGTTTCCACATTGTCGATTGTCACCCTTTTTGAAAATTGGTGTTATGATGGCAATCTCCCAATCCTTTGGTATGGTCTTGTTGCACCATGCTGCCTGTAAGGACCTTTAAGAGTAATAGGTCGCCTGATGCTCCCATGTACTTAACCATTTCTGGTGTTATACCATCATGCCCTGCTGCTTTGCCCATCTTGATTTTCTCTAGTGCTGCCCTCAGTTCTTCCATCTTTATGTCATCTTCACCATCATTGGTTTTCTCTTCTGTGCTAGTGGTTATCATTTCTGATGCTTCACCATCCAGGAGTTCTGAGAAATATTCTTTCCATCTTTCCATTACTTCCTTCGGGGCTTTTTCATGTTTCCAATTATTTAAATTAATAAAATAAGCATGATTAATTCATATTTTAAACAAAATACACAACTAGAATTTGTAGCTTTCTGTTGTACAGTGTAGAATAGATTATTAGAAAGGATGTTATTGGTAAGCA
Organism: Oreohelix idahoensis; assembly: GCA_024509875.1. Lineage (NCBI taxonomy): Eukaryota > Metazoa > Mollusca > Gastropoda > Stylommatophora > Oreohelicidae > Oreohelix > Oreohelix idahoensis. Next base: position 76,634 of record JAMPIV010009860.1, read on the forward strand.
AATGATAGTATATAAATATATTATCCACAGTTGTGGACTCATAATGACCTAATTATCATCTATCAGGGGTTTGATGTGATATAAATTAAATTTTTCATTTTAATAAATATTTTTTGAAAATTTGTGTCCATAAATTTAAAACTGTTGTCAGTGAAAGAATGTCAGACTTCACGAGCCACCTTCTTTTTCTTCATCTTTTTTCCCTCCAAAAGCCATATGTTTTTTGCTGCAGCAATGTTTATGTTACGATCCTTATCAAATTAGAGTTGAACAGTTGATATAAAATGCTGTTTGCAATGTTTATTTTGTGAATTTATGCATATTATTGGTGGATATATTCTCATAATTCTATAATATACCGTGTTTCCTCTGTACCGTTAATTCGTAACACTGATTCAATACTGTTTTATTTGTTAATATATATATAAATTTGCCCAATGGGCTGATCACCCGTTGGCTTGTCACACCGATTACGGAAACAACGGCAGATGGATCTATTTGTTGTTGCCCTAAAGACGCCGCTAGGCGTGATGGGAAACTACAACAGAGAAAATCAATCTGCTGTTGCCCTTAAGACGCCACAAGGCGTGATGGCCTCTGACTGCTTGGTCGGTCTTTGGCTAAGGACGGAAGAAGAGAAGAAGATATATATAAATTTATTTATTTTATTAAAACATTGTAACCATATTACACTAACGAATTGAACAAAATGAAGCAAGGATGATTTGAAACACAATGATATGTACTGGCTAAAGAGGGATAGTGAAGCTGTGACAGGCCAAACAAGGCAGCAGTGGATTTTACATTGCTGAGATAGGACTGATTCAAACACCATGAAAAGTACTGGCCAAAGAAGTTTAAGTAAAGTTATGATAGTGCAATGAAGCGTCTATGGATTTTACACTGCTGAGAGTAAAACTAATTTGAAACAATATGTAAAGTGCTAGTTAAAGATGTGATATTGAAACTGTGACAGGCTAAACAAGGCGGCAGTGGCTTTTAAATTGCTGAGATTGATTCTGAACACCATGAGAAGTACTGGCTAAAGAGGCTATAGTGAAACTGACAGGCCCAACACGACACCTGTAGATTTTAAATTGCTGATTGTAAGAATGATTTGAAACACCATGAAATGTACTAGCTAAAGAGGTGAAAGTGAAGCTATAACAGGTCCAACAAGATGGCAGTCAACAGAATTAACCAAAATCTGCTTCATCATAGCATATAAAGAACCTACTTTGTTCCTGAGGGGTCGGAGTGGCTAAGAGGTACAGCGTCTGCCTCGAGTTCTAAAGGTACCGGGTTCGATTCCCAGTTGAGGGAATATAATTTATGGGAAAAAAAACTTTTTTTCAGAACCTTATGGTCCTAAGATGTCATACTCATCCCTGGTCACCTTGGTAGTGAGATTGGATGCCTAGCCTTCTCGGATAAGGGCGAAAAAATAGGAGGTCCTGTGTGCAAGTTGCCCACGTTAAAAATACCACTGCAGTTGGAAATTGTAAAGAGTAGGCCTATAAAGCTGTTGCCCTGGCAAAATTTAAAAATTCGAAACCTACCCACAACAAAAATATTTATAGAATGTGTGATTCTTATATAAACACAATGGGATTCTCGCCGGTGCTACGGAGTTCGTGCATTGTGCTAAAATCCTCCTTGTGTGATCTAAGGGAGGAGATCGGAGCACTGATGGAGTTGTCCGTGTGCAATGAAGATAGTTCTTAAAAACCAAACCACGCCATACTTTGTTCCTGAAAGTTGTAATAGTTTATCATACATTGCAAATTTTTTTAACATAATGCTTTAATAAATTTATATACTTCTTTCACAGAAATCTTTATTGAATTTAATTACTTTTTAAGATAATGCTTTAATGAATTTATATACTGTTTCACATAAATCTTTATTAAATTTATGCACTTTTTAAGATAATCAATCAATCCCCTTTAGCTTCCCGTGGAGCATAGGCCTTCAACAAACACATGCCAAGTCTTCCTGTTCTGTGCCATCCGCTTAAGTTTTTTCCATGTTTTCCTCATCATTTTCACCTCTGTATCCAGTTCTCTTCTCCATGTGTTTTTTGGTCTACCTCTGCCTCTCTTTCCCTGTGGATTCCAGAACAAGGACTGCCTTGTAATGCTATCAACAGGTCTCCTCAATGTGTGTCCTATCCATCGCTAGCGTCTTCTCAACTCTTGTTCCACTGGCACTTGTAAGAGGCATCCCTGTCTCACTCCCGTTCTAATCCTAAACGGTTCTGTAAGTTATCCTTCATTAAGAACTCTGCATGTCATGTCTTCATTGGTCTTCCAAATATTAAGTTAATGATCTTCATGAGAACTCCATAATGCCTTATCAATTTCCAAAGTGATTCTCTGTCTACTCTGTCAAATGCCTTTTCATAGTCCACGAATCCGATGTATAGCGGTGAATTCCGTTCCAGACTTTGTTCAACTATTATTCTCAATGTGGCTATCTGGTCTGTACAGGATCTGTTTTGTCGAAAACCTGCTTATTCATCTCTCAGTTGCTTGTCTATGGACTCTTTTAATCTCTCATGGATGATTCTGTTTAATACTTTTCCTGGCACTGATAGTAACATTATTCCTCTATAATTTGTGCACTCTTGTAAATTTCCCTTCTTAGGCAGCTTGACCAGATAACCTTCCTTCCATTCTGCTGGTATTTCCTCTCTCTCCCAGACTTTGCCAAGTAGTTATTGAATTTTTAAGATAATGCTTTAATGAATTGATATACTTTTTTACATACCGGTAATGCTATTTTAAAAATTTAATTTGTGATTTCATTAACGTGCGTGCCATGTGTTACATGTGCAGTTATAATAATCTATACCAGATTTCTGCACAAGTATTTCTTACAGGTTATTAATGTTCACATTTTCTTAGATCACAGATTAAGATAAGCTGGTAATTTTTTCATATACATTTTTAAACTAAATAAATCCTTTTTTAAGAGATCTGGTAATTTGTGCTTCCTTTTTTTTTTAAATTTCAAAACTTACTCATTGCTAAGATTTGAGTCTGAATTTGTTGCTGGCAAAGAAAGCGGCACAGAAATTAGGCATAACACATTTGCCAGCATTGTTGAAATTTACCCCTATTTTTCCATTTGAGAATGTACACGTGTGAAATGTATTCTGTATTTTCCATGCGCATGTGTACAAATGTGAAATGTAGTCTGTACTTTCCATGTGAGAGTGTACATGTGTGAAATGTAGCCTGCATTTTCCAGGTGAAATTGTACACATTTGTGAAATGTAGTCTGTATTGTCCATGTATGTACAAATGTGAAATATTGTCTGTATTTTCCATGTGAGTGCGAATGCATGTGCAGTGTCTGTATTTTCAATGTGAAGATGTACACATGTGCAATGCAGTCTGTATTTTCCATGTGAAGATGTATACTTGTGGAATGTAATTTGTATTTTCTGTGTGAGGATGGCTTCTTGTGGAATGTAGTCTATATTTTCCATGTGTTTACACATGTTGAATGTAATCTGTATTTTCCTTGCTTGCTCCGCCGTCTGGTGTTACTATGCATCCTAGGTATGTGAAGGCATCTGTCTGTTCCAGTTGCTGATTCCTTACTGATATGGGCTCAGGGTTGCTCACGTTGAGCGTCATGACCTCTGTCTTCTTTAGGTTGATGTTCAAGCCCACCTGCTGGCTATACTTATTAAGTCTATCCGTTTTTTCCTGGATGTGTTGATGTGAATGTGCTAGCAGTGCAATGTCATCTGCATATTCCAGATCTTCCAATGTAGAAAATGTAGTCCATCGTATTCCTATTGGATTGCCCTCTGTTGTCTGGCGCATCACCCAGTCTATGACTGTTAAAAATAGAGTTGTTGATAAGGGGCATCCCTGTCGTACTCCTGTCTTCACTTCAAAGGTTAGGTTGCTCTGCTCAATGCTACACGTAAAGAGACTCTGGATGTCCGTCCCGCAGCAGAGTTTTTCTATTTATTGTTGTTTCCGTAACATGTGCGATTTTTTTTTTTTTTTTACATAGACAGGGCCTGTGCTAAAACCCCCAACCTGGAGGATCAGAGTACCAGCTTTTGTATGACCCCTACCCACACAGACCAGTCCAGCTTGGTTGAACCTACCAGGAGTAAATCTCCCACTGGCATAGCTCTAGGGATTGTCAGGGTACACAAGCTGCCATACCGCTACAAGGTATAGGTACCATTTGATGGCAGATGTGAGACTGTACACATGTTTAAATGTAGTCTGTAATAAACATGTGAGTGTGTACACATTTAAATGTAGCCTGTATTTTCCATGTGAGGATGTATACATGTGGAATGTAGTCCTTGTTTCCAAGTGTTTATTACAGAACTGAATTTTCATAAAGATCGGCTACCACAACAAGCATGGGAAACTAAGAGCCAGGGATCCAGACCTCCAGGATGACCCAGAGTCCGCTGGGAGGACAACATTAGACAATCTTTGAAGGACCGAGGACTAGAATGGAACCAGGCCAGGAGGAAGACAGTCGATAGGATAGTATGGCACTCTCTCTTCCTTTCTTCTTCCTCGTTCATCCTGAAAAAGACGTTGGTTGCGTTGTGTGGCCGTTTACAGCGAAGCTGCAATATTTGCGCCTTTCGGCCCGACACATCCGACTTCCGCATGGCATTTTTGGGGACCGGGTTTGCCTTCCCTCTTCCATCCCTACTCTCTCAGCCAGACTGCAGTGATGCAGCCTGTTTCCAGGACCACCACTTGGAGGTGGAGGAGGGTCTTGGTCAGCTATGGTTCGCTGATGCAAGCAGTCAAGCTATGAGTCGCTGAGTGCTTCATCTCTTTTGCTGCGTCTTCGGTCCCTGTCTCTCTTCCAAACCTCTACACCTCACGGTAGAAGAGGAACGACTAAGTAAGTACTGAATTTTCATTTTTTTTTTTCAATACCCCTTGTCTGCTTGTGGAACATAGGCCTTGAATGAATCTATCTCCATTTCCCTTGTCCAAGTGTATTTGGATCTCCTCTATTTCTTTCAGCTTGGAGGATACCTGAACAAGGACTGTCTTGTAATGCTATAGAATTAAATCATATTCATTACTCTTCAGCTCCCTAGTGAACATAGCCCTTCAACAAATTCATGTGAAGCTCTCCTGTCCAGGGCCATCTATTAAAGGTTTTTCCGTGTCTTCTTTATTCTTTTTCATGCTTGTCTCCAGTTCCCATCTCTATGTGTTTGTTCAGCCTCTGCCTACGCTTCTCACCCTGGGTATTCCAGAAAAACAACTACCTTGTAATGCTGTCAGCGGAATCCTCAGTTCTACCAGCATCTTCTCCTCACTAGTTCCACTGACAATTGTCTAGTTCTTGTCATCAGTTCTAGCTCTTGTCATCAGTTCTAGCTCTTGTCATCAGTTCTAGCTCTTGTCATCAGTTCTAGCTCTTGTCATCAGTTCTAGTTCTTGTCATCAGTTCTAGTTCTTGTCATCAGTTCAAAATGCTTAGTAAAGTTTACCAGCAGGGCATACGACTACACCTGGAATATGGGTCAGCTGCGTGGTGTCCAGCATCAAACACCACATTACAAGAGCTAGATAAGGTGCAAAACAAGGCGCTTAGAATCATCACGGGGGCAATGAAATCAACGCCTATAGTAGAGATAGAGAAAATGGGGAGGATACAAGCACTGAGAGAACGCCGAGACACGAAAGTGCTAACACAGGCAGAAAAGTTCCTCTGTATGCCGAGCCATCCAATGAAGGACAGATTCCAAAACCTAGCAATGGGGCGACTGAAAAGAAGCAGCTTTATCCACCAGGCCAAACGATTTCGTAGACAAACCTCAGACCTGCCTGAAGTTAACAGCCCCCTAACGTCTGTGCCAGAACAAACCCCTTGGAGAGAGGAGCCTGGACTACCAGTACACATCCACACAAAAGTGAAAGGAATATTCTACATTGATGAACAGAACAGCGTGCAACGTAGGACAGTCACTCTTTCCTGGATGATGAATACCCACAGGATCTCTGGGTCCGAGTATACACGGATGGGTCAGCACAGAATGCAGTAAAGAATAGAGGAGCAGGAGTGTACATAGAATACCCAAACAACACTAGGGATACGGTCAGAGTACCAACGGGGAAATTCTGTAACAACTACGATGCAGAAGTCCAGGCAATCAAGGTGGCAACTGAGAAACTATTGAACACCAATCTCGGTCCACAGCCTGTAGTATTCCTGACAGATGCAAGATCAGCACTCCAAGCACTTCAGTCCAGAAAATTGCCAGGTATACAAGCCCTACTTTCTGAACTGTGCAACCAGCGCAGGGTCGCCATGCAGTGGATACCGTCTCATTGTGGAATACCAGGAAACAAGAGAGCAGACGGACTGGCTAAAGAAGGTGCTGCAGACGAGCAACCGGATGTACCAGTTACGTACCATCAGAAGAAAAAGATGATCAAATCAACCAGAAAGCCACCAACACAGGATGACTACCAAGCTATGAACAGATCAGAACAAATTGTCATTCTGCGCCTCAGAACAGGACACAACCGCCTCCGCAGCCACATGTTTACAAAATTCAAGATTGGCAATTCAGCCATGTGTACATGTGGACATGCACCCCAGACTGCGGAGCACTGTAGTGGTTTTTTGATGTTATTGTATGGTTGTTATGTTACCTAGTGTACTGGATGAGGTCAGCTGTGAAGGCTCCTGAGATAAAAGTTTATGTGAGTACAGAAGGCCTTTCTGCTACCACTTACGACCTCAAACAGACCTATTCTACTATTATGAATGTTAGCTACGTTAAAAGTCTAGGGTACTGAAATGTAATGTGTAGGTAATAAATACACAGACACACACATGTAATTAATAAGTCTAATAATAATAATAATCTCTATGATACACTGAACTAACACTGGCTGTTATAGTTTAAGTTTGAAAATTTTTTTAAATTTATTAGACCTGAACCAATTGTTTCTTTTGGTCAGAACATATGAAATGATATGTATTTATCAATAAAATGCATATATATATTGCATAATCAAATTAAATTTTTGTACATAGGTCTATTATTACAATGGTTAATATTAATAATATCTACAATGTCTTTGGAAAAACTAGCACTGGATGTTTAGTTGGGGTGGCGTCATCATGCCCAATCTATGGTTACAAAGTTCAGTGTCCTGGACATATGGACTGATGTTAATGTTTATATAACAAGATTTTATTTCCTTATTGATGGTGGACACAGTTGATGAATCAACAGCAGGCCAGGTTTGCACTTAACTGGCCTGTGACGATGTAGTACAGAATTCTTGTGGCCCACTCCTCTCAGTAGCTGGAGTAAAATGTTAGGCCGCACAGACACCCGCTTTTGTACTTCTACAAAAGCATCTGGCACAATCGTAGTGCCAGATCAGAAACTCTGAAACAAAATTTGTGCCATGTGTCAACACTCTGTTTACTGCGCCACTCTTACACACAACACCACAAAACAACATTACACAGATTGGATCAGATCTCTCTGACCAACTTAGCACATCTCACCCAGTTGTTATCAATTAGTACCAGTTTCCCAAGACTGCATTGCATCCGAAATATGTTCAATAGTTTCCTCTTCCATTCAATAAGGTGGGTGATATGTTCCCACTGATCTCAATTATAGATCCGCCTTCCATAGTCTTAGATAGGTTTTCATATATTATTTGTTTGTCTCTAGGCCCTGGACTGCTGCTGGGGACCTAGAGCAAGCACTCACTTGTCGTAATCATTTTTCATGATATGGCAGTATCAATCACTCAAAATATTAAAATAAACAAGATAAATGCTTTTTCCCTTACCGCGATTCAGAATTGAGAACACAGTTACTTAGTACTAGCAAAACTCAGCTGAGCTGCTGGCTAGATTAGGGCGTCCCACTGATTTTTATTTAATAATTCCGGGAAATCACCTCTAGCAGTAACGTACTGTGTCAATGGACAGTCTTCTTTAAAATGGCACAAACGTGCGTCTCTCATTCAATAATATAAATACTTCTGTCCAATCAACGGACTTCCCCTCTAACTTTTTCAAATATTCAAACTAAAAGTCAAATTTCAGTCCAGTCTCAGTCTAGTATGTAGTATTTTTCCCAAAATTACACTTGTTTTTTTTGGACTAACTACATGAAAAAACTACACAAACCTGCCCCACTAAGTTATTTTTAGCTACTATCCTCCGACTTTGCCCCCTAGTTCACTGCAGTTTGATTTTTGCATTTTTAGGCTCAAGGACACCAAAATGTAACTTTAGTGAAAATATGCACAAAAACTGTTCGCTAGTCTGATTTGAACAATACAGTCTTTCGTCAATATCTTCCGTGTTATCTGTCCGTCTGTGTAATTAAAAGTATATTATTTGTCAGCTTAAGATGGGCTATCAAACTAGCTAGGTTTTATTTTCATAACTTTATTATTAAAGAAAACCCTACTTTTCTCAAGGTTAGTTTTTGAAATTTGTTTTTGAACCTTCGGGTATGGCATTTGCCGCTATATTCAAACAAAACAACTAATTACCGTAAAACGTCCAAGATACGACTGTTTCTAACAAGAGCTAAGGTCGTTTTTCTACCAATTCCTTACATTGTGTTAACTAGTGGCGTGATTTTTCCTTTAAACTACAAATTGCGTCTTTTTGCCTTTTAGATTCAAACACGTGTTCCGACCGTTATAATTTTTTTTATCTCCGTTTCCCTCCCGTCTAAAAGGGTAAACCGTTTAGTTTGCATGTTCCAACTAGTTAGTTTGAATGGCGGTAGAAAGCGCTGGCGTAGGTGAAGAAGCCTCGGCATATCTTGCCTATTTTTTATCCCTACGTGTTATTTTACCCGTTATCTTTATAATTGGAGATATTTTAACGTTGTATCACTGTATTTTTCACCACAAGCACGTACTTCAAGATTGCCCCGAATATGATATAATGAGGCAAACCCACTGGCCCAGAGAAACAACACTGGAAGCAAAACTATACGGACCTTTGTATGAACTACACAAGACAGTGAAGTTTATACAAGAAACAACATTGCAGATATAGACAATGTATTTCAAGCGAACGAAAGAAGAAGAAGTCATCAGTTCTAGTTCTTGTCATCAGTTCTAGTTCTTGTCATCAGTTCTAGTTCTTGTCATCAGTTCTAGCTCTTGTCATCAGTTCTAGCTCTTGTCATCAGTTCTAGCTCTTGTCATCAGTTCTAGTTCTTGTCATCAGTTCTAGTTCTTGTCATCAGTTCTAGTTCTTGTCATCAGTTACAGTTCTTGTCATCAGTTCTAGTTCTTGTCATCAGTTCTAGTTCTTGTCATCAGTTCTAGTTCTTGTCATCAGTTCTATTTCTTGTCATCAGTTCTAGCTCTTTTTAGGGGAATACTTAAAATATTTGGCACCAAGGGCGGATCCTGCCTTTGACACCCCCACAAAGAAGCACACTTGCAAGTGTATTTTTAAAAAGTACTATCATATTAGTGCCCGATGGCCCCCCCCCCCCCCCCCATCATGTCTGTCACTAAAGGTGGACTGCCCCCATCATACCCCCTTAGCACGCCACTGGTTCTTGTCATCGGTACTAGTTCTTATAACTAGTTTCACATCCTGAAACTGCATGACACACAACCATGTTTTACCAGAGCCCGCAAGGGGAGCAGAGTGTGTTCTCTACCATGCACATATTAGAAAACATCTACGGGGGATTTGAATACATGACGTTATACTGTTTCTGATTGTTCAAGGATAAAATTATGGCGAGATCTCTGATATTTTTGTGGGTTAGGATCGTCATTGCGCTCTCGGTAAACACTTAGGTGCTTCGTGTACAACCCGAAGGAGTGGACACATGCATACACAGATGGATCTGCTGAGGGGGCAGTAAAGAACGGTGGAGGAGGCATTTTTATAAGATTCCTAAATGGAAAGATCATCCGAAAGGCCTTCCCAACTGGAAAGATCTCCTCCAATTTTAGGGCAGAAGCTATGGCACTACTGCAAGCCCTGAAGATCCTCACCAGACCTGAACAGCAGCCACAAGCTAAGATAGTAATCTTCACTGACTGCAGATCATTACTTGAATCAATACAAAACACCAGAAATGATAACATGATGAATGAGATCAGATCTGAGCTTAACATCATCCAAAGGTCATCAACCATTGCCCTTCAGTGGTTACCTGCCCATTGTGGAATCGCTGGTAATGAGAAAGCAGATGCTCTATCAAGAAGCGGCAGTAAAATGGAACAATACAGCCACCCATTGCCCTATCGGGAAGCAAAAACCATCATCCACAACAAGTACAAAAATCAGTGGAAGGAGGAAGGGGATATATACAGCAGAGATGACCCAATCCACCACCTAAACAGACACCAACAGACGACAATTTTCCGCCTGAGAACTGGACACTGCAGATTACTTGGACATCTCTATCGCCTCAAGATATCCCACACGAATGAATGCCCTTGTGGAACTGATATCCAGACTCCAGAACACATTCTCCAGAACTGTCCAACCCATGATAAATTGCGACGTGCGACCTGGCCAAAGGGTGATGAGCTCCAGCAGAAGCTATGGGGCTGCCGCGCCGACCTGGAAAAGACTGTGGACTTCGTCCTGGCGACAGGCCTGCAGATTTAGCATGACTACAAACCGAACGCAGAAGAAGAAGAAGAAGAAGGTGCTTCGTGACAGCTGTATAGACACAGTTAGAGGGGCAGACAACGATGCCAAAATAAGAAAACAAAAGACAAGAGGAACTTTGTATTGGTGAAAGGACAGTGGCTTACAGGCAACATGCGTCGTATATTATAGGAGGTGTCGGGCGCAAGTAGATTTCAGTTGCTAGCGCGCAGTGGCTTCCAAGGCTCGTTGGCTTTGCGCAGGTGGGTCAGTGTAAAGTGCCAATCTGTGTACCACTGTAAAGTGGTCATTCGGTAAAGAAGGGTGGTGTATGGTGTTACTGAGATCAGGCATGCTCCAGTCTACCCAGCTGTAAATGGGTAACTCACCCTAGTCCTGAGTTAGGGAAGGCAAAGGCAGCTGTAAGCAGTAGTTTCCCTCTAAGGCTCCAGGGGAAGCAGGCCCTAAACTTGGTCAATTCAACCGACGCAGGATGGTGTATATATGGAGTAGAAGTGTAGAGTGTGATTAACGCGAATGGTGTACTGTTCGTGTTCTGACCAATCTAATCACTCATACACTTGTGTCTACAAGGCACCAATGCAGACTGCTGGAATCTTTGTTTACACAGTTTATTTAGACGCACACACTGGGACATAACGAGTAAATCATGGGTACAGGTTGACACATCAATTTGCAGGCATACATAGTAGATCCCAAGTCATGACACATTCATAAATAATGGGTAGTACATCAATAGCTTCCAATGTCATGATACATAATGGCCGCATCCCCTATCTGACTAAGCGCGTCAGTGAAGGCGGATCGGTCAGTAACTAAAGTTGCTTTATGTTCACAGTTTATATCATATTATGAAACCATGGAAGGGGTTTCTATCAAAATTGAGATCTCCTTGCCACTGTCCGAATAGTAAGATACATGCCCGTTCTTTGGACAGTGATTCAAAAATATGATGACAGGAATGTAACATGGCCGCCTCCCTGAGTTGTCGCTCACTCACTCACAGGAGGGTATATCTAAGCCAAAGTTAATTTGAAATGTATAAGAATAATTTCTTAAAGTTCCTCCAAACAGTTCTACAGTAATCCAGTTACTTCACGTAGACATAACTGCTATATGGAAGCCCGTCATCTTCGTCGATACAAACGTGACCCTAGCGTTGCGAAGCACAAAATTCCAGCTAGGTCTAACCGACATGAGATCATCAAAAATAGGGTCTGGAATTACCTGGAGTCCGAATCATACATGGTACCGTACATTAGGAGAGTCTCTAACACAAGCTCTAGTAGAGACACAATCTCCTACAGAAGAAAAACCACTTCGTAAATCATTTTTACTGAAGAATCTACCAGCCCTGGAAAATGCGTAACCGCCATTGTAAACGGTACCTCGGAACTCATCACGACTTGTCAAGACAACTCATACTTCCGCTAGAGCGGCATAACAAGAATATAGTCCTGCCTACCCATCAAAAATATACAATATAGGACTGATTCTACTTGTACTAATAATATGTAATACATATGAATTCAGGCCATAAACATAATAAGCAAATTAATATATCTTCTGGCCCTAACAAATAAGTACGGACATGGGTGTCATATCCATGCGCCGAATCAATATCAAGAACGATTACTCCTATGATCAAAAGTGTAAATCAATCATGAGTTATCTAGCTTTACTATAGACAGCATTTTCATACACAAATGAATGAATGTCTATATCTTTTCCATATTAAATAGCCATATCGATTTTTGTAATATGTGCGTAAAAATATGCACGCAACAGTCAGTGTATGTCATTAGTCGTGGTGTGCTGTGGCACAATAATTTGTTTTCAACATAAGGGTTACTTTCACAATTGCCTCCGGCTGGCAGAATTGTGGATTTTAAAGCTGCAACCAAGGTGGAGTGGGTTCATTTTCTACATAAGACAACAGGAGGCGGAGACACTTGGGAGTCATGACCCAGGTGGACCCGCCCCCGTTAGAGTGTAAAGGAGAATAAAGGGCCGAAACACTTGTTCGAATGGGGGCCCCTTCTGGTGATCAGATTGCCTCCTGTTGTTTCGCTCTGTGTAGAGTTTTCTATCATTCGGAAATATGTGGAGATCACAAGAAATCAGATCCAACACAAAAAAGCAGAATTGTCAATTCAAATTTCAAGGCCGTCCTATTTAACGGCTCTGAAACAAGGAGCACAGCAACCTAAAAGATACAGACTTTCATAAATGGATGTTTGTGTAGAACAGAAGGAAGGAAGTGGTATGACAAGATCACTAATGTGGAACTGATGAGAAGAACTAGACAAGTGCCAGTAGAACAAGAGATGACAGTTCCGGGGGGGGGGGGGGGGGGGGGGGGGGGGGGGGGGGGTCTCTGATGAGACACGGGAAGAACGGGACAACTGCTCCTCAAGCATGTCGTACAAGGCAACTAACATGGGGTTGGTACTCTCATCATGTAAAACAAAATTGCTACGGAAACCACCAGTACAAGAGCAGGTGATTGCTTGTGCAGGCTTCCTGCGAGGGGACCAGCTGCAGATTAACTTGGCCTGTGCTCTGTGGGGAGCTGAAAAGTAATAAATGAATGAACATTGAATAAGCTGAGGATACAGTTTGGATGTTGTTGTTGTTCTTCTTCTGCGTTCGTCCTGAAAAGGACGTTCGTTACGTTGTGTCGCTGTTTACGGCAAAGCTGAGCTATTTGCGCCTTTCGGCCCGAACGAACGAACGAAATCTTTATTTCATCAGGTTAAAGAAATAGGCATAATTGCCTTTTTACATTTCTGCCCTGCAATACAATTTTCAGCGTTTTACTTTACAGATTAAAATATTACCAACTTCAGACACATCCGGTTTCAGCATGGCATTTTTGGGACCGGTGTAGGAGGCAGGAAGGACGTACCCGGCAACACGCACTGTACAGTGCTTCCTGCCGTCAGGTAGGGAACACTGGACAAGTGATTCTTGCCTAGGTAGCAGGCATTTAACTCAGGCAGGAAGCACTGTACAGTAGGAGGTAGGAAGGACGTACCCGGCAACACGCACTGTACAGTAATTCTTGTCTGAAAAAAATAAATTGGTATATCGCACTGCGTTGTAAATATTATAATCCACTAGGCAGATATTTCCACCTTTCCTTCCTTTATAGGACAAAAGACTGGAGAGATAAAGAATAAAGATGTTTTTATGTTTGCGTCATATGTTATTCATTTATTGTGTGTAAACAAATTTTATGAAATTTTTCTAATTTCGTCTAAAATATAAGGTGGGAAATTATTATTTCAATATTCATTCCAAACAGGTATCGGTATGGTGCGTGTAGTGCGGTATGGTGCGTGTCGTAGAATCATAATTTGGGCAGTGAATAATAAATATAAGGTAAAGGTGGTCCCATTGCAGATACTGCCGTAGTGGAGTGAAGTGTAAGAGACTTCACTATACTGGGTCCAGCATCGAGAGGTGAGGTGACCAGTTCCCTTTCTCGCTGTCTTTTCCTTCCCTAACTCACGAGCAAAGTCAGGTACCCATTTACAGCTGGGTAGACTGGACTATGTCGATACCGTGAATCGAACCCAGCACCTTTGCCGGGAGAGCCCAGCGCTCTAACCACTCTTTCAATCGGACGCTCAATAAATATATATGTCACATAATATCTTTTGTTGCGCACATGGGCTTTGATGGAATAAACATATATTTTGGTGCGCACATCAGCTTTAAAAGGAAATGGTGCAAACGAGTGCAATGAGAGAAAGATGTCAGTTTGCCAGCTTTAGAAGCCATATTTCATTTGATCGTGCTCTCTTTATGGTCGCTGGGTTTTGCACCGTATTGTTGTATATTCCAATGGTAGTAGGACTTGCTGAGCCAGCCATATGGTTATTGCTGACAATTTATTGCTGTTGTTATTGAATTCGTACGTGTAGCATTGTTATTATTTAAAAGTGAGATTGTCAGCACGCCTTTGTGTTACGCTTTGTGAATGGCGTTTACAAGTATTTTGATTGTGTGACCTCTCGCAGTTTGATATGAGCTTAGAGGATAATGTCATGAAGGTGTAGTTATTATACTGTGACATATTTTTGGGGGCTGTAGTCCTCTATACAGGTGTATTTTAGCGTTCCACTTTGTTAGTGACTGGTGGTATCTGGATATTTGTAGTATTGATCTTATTATGGGCTCTCTCATAGCAAGTTTACAGTTGTCGAGGCTTTTGTTGGTGATTGGGTTGCATCCCATTATATGTGCAATTGGTTTTTCTGATGATGACATTTTGAAATGGATTTGTTGTCGGCGAAAACAAGCTACAAGTTCGTAGATTGACTCATTGAGCAGTTTGAGTACTATGAAGCCAAGGTTTAATGAGCACCTGTCTGGCTGGGGTGACGACGATGCCGTCTTATTGTTGGATTAGTTCCATTGTCAGTGATTTGAAGAGCGAATTGTGGGTCTGTCGGAATTGTGGTGGAAAATATGATGTTTTAGTTCCATCCACGCATAGGCGAAGATGTTTTAATTTGTTGGTCGTTGCAGTTGTCTGCTGATTTTTTTGGTTCTCGTTTGTCCATTGGAGGCCTATCTGCTGAGAGCACGAAGACGTCGCATACATTGGTATTTTTGGTACAACAGATTATGACAATACTACACGTGTGTACCTGCCAGTACACATCTTTCACCTCTACCGTGAATACGTTGCCTTGCCTGTGCATGCTTATTTCGCGACTCTGCTGCAGTGACTTTTTGTCTGCATGAAATTTTATTCGTTTGTGAATGCTACCGACTATCGTTGTCGTGCTGAGAAACTGTTCGTGATGAGCAACTATACGTGATTTGCTGAGCAGCGATATCCTTGAATGCAGATGCTGATATATATCATTTGATGAGACAGAACATTGTAGTCTTGCCGATGAATATACGTGAATGGCGGATGCAACCACAACACATTTTCTGATGCAATGGTCTATGGTATGCGGCTGATAATAGACGTCATGTCTTGTGGTGAACTTTATGTCGTTTCTTACTGCAGCCATAATTTGATAACCAATGATGATTTATAGTCTTCGCTGAGTTTACCAGTTATCATTCCCTTTGCTGGTGTAGCCTTTCTTGGACTCAGACATAAGAAGGCGATTTACATTGGTGTGAACGTTTACGAGTGGAACAGAATGGGCTGATACTGAACATTGATGTATTTTCTTATTACTACACCCATTGGTGGCTTCACGGCTTCAGATACGAGAATGACTGACGCCGATTTTACATCTTTTCTTTGAATTTGTTCAGAACATTTTGCCGCAACCGGACAGTGCAGAGTGCACTAAGCGTAACTGATTGTGGCACTAACAAGGCAGATTTAGAAAAAAATGAAGATTGAGGCGGACAAGGAAATTGCTTTGAAAAAGTTGGAGCTTGATTCTGGCAATCCTGGTTCAACTTCTAGGGAGCCAGCTCGCCCTTATAGGCTACGATTACCGAATTTTCGGGAGGAAGTAGATAGCATGGACTTCTTCTTGGAGAGATTTGAATAAGAGACTCTTGCCTGGAGGGCAAGGAAGGAGGAATGGCCTTCACTGTTATCTGCATTGCTTTCTGGCTCCGCTTTAAACACTGTATATAGTTTGCCTGTGGCTGACAGAACTAATTGTGATACCGTAAAGGCAACATTGCTGAGAGAGTTAAAGCTGACAGCCGAAGGGTATCGCTCTCATTTCAGAGATGCGATGCCTAGTGCCGACCAAGATTTCGGCTCTTTTGTCACCAAAATTAAACTTCTCCTTAATAGATGGACAAAGCTGGAGGGAATAAGCAGGGATTTCATTGGGCTCTTTGATCTCATGTTGCGGGACAAGGTGTTGTCCTCATGTTGTTCTGACATGGTTGAATTTTTTCAGGAACGAAAACCTAGAGACATTACTGCTATGGCAGAGTTAGTAAATTCACAAGTCCTTTGTCCCTGAGCCTTTCGCTACATGTTGCCAGGTTATTGGGAAACCTTTCCGTCAACATCGGTCCATGAGTGCGGACAGGTTTGCCAGGAGAAGGTTTGATCGGCAATGCTCTAGTGGGCATGGATCTCATGGGGGCTATGATAGCTTTAAGGGGTACAGATCTCCAAAAAAACAATCATGCTACCATCAAGATAGATTTCCGTTTAGATACACGGGAGATAGACATGACAGGTCTACTCGGAGGCAGGTCCGAATAGACACTACCAGCGATCCCGATCATCGCTGGCATAGAAGAAGTGGTCCGAGTAGAAGGAATGACAGGGATGACAAACGGGAGCAAGAACACCTCAATTCACCAAAGGGTAGTCCTACAAAAGATGATGGTAGGCAGCTTCGATGTGGCGCGTGTGACGGAAGGGGACATGCTGCAAGAGTCTGTTCAAACAATTCAGAAAAAGATAATGCTGCATGCATTCTGAAAACCTTTAATAACGAGGATTGCGAGGGATGTAGGCCTTTGTTTGAACCTGATGGCAGACCATTACTGATTTGTGGTCATACTCTGCCTTGCCTCTCTTCTCTTGATGGGAGCGGAAGCTTAGAGTTACACCAGGGCATGGTTCAGAACTGGTTGGTGTTTGTGTTGAGGGACACAGGATGCACTACGATAGGAGTACGCCGATCATGTATTGACAAATCGTGCCTTATTGTTAAGACTGTCGGATGCGTGACATTTGGGGGGAATGTTGAATATTACCCCCTAGCCATTATAGAAGTGGATACACCCTTTATTTCTGGTCGGGTGCAGGCATGTGTTCTTGAGGCTCCGTTGGTCGATTTGATTATAGGGAACGTGCTTGGTGTATGTGACTGTACCCAGGCCGACATCACAAAATGGCAGGTCGAACGGTCAGTTGTGGCCAGTGTGGTGGTCACAAGGGCTCAGACCAGAGCAGACGACAATTCATTGGCAATACAGCGGGAACTTCCGACATCGAACGCGGTCCCATGTATTGCCTCTACAGGTCCTGATGTACCAGCATCGGACTTTGTCCAGCAGCAGCGAGCTGATAGGACATTGCAGAAATGTTACCCTTTGGCCCAAAATGGTGATGTAAAGCGCACGAAGTCGGCACGTTACTGGTTTGAGTTGAAAAATTATGTTCTTACCAGATGCTTTTCCAGCCAATTCGAATTCAAGTGCCAGGTGGTTGTGCCTGTCGTCTTTAGATCAAAGGTGTTGCAGGTGGCACACGATTCACCGTTTGCTGGACATATGAAGGTTACAAGAACTTGCCATAGAGTTCTGTCACAATTCTATTGGCCAGCATACAACAAAGACATTAAGGTATACTGCAGGTCTTGCAGGATATGCCAGCCAGTGACACATAGGGGTAAATTACCGAAGGCTCCGTTGCAGGTTGTTGATTTGTCTGTTCGGCCCTTCCAGAAAGTTGCCATCGATATCGTTGGTCCGCTTTCTATTGCATCAGAGAGAGGCTTTCATTTTATTTTGACAATGGTGAATCTGTGCACAAGATGGCCTAAGGCTGTGCCAATGAGGACTATAACCTCTCAGGCTGTGGTGGATGCATTGCAGATGTTCAGTAGGTTTGGGTTTCCCGAGGTGATATTGTCAGATAGGGGACGTCAATTCATTTCCAAGGAAATGGCCGAGATCACTAAATCGTTGGGCATTTCCCAATCTTTCACCAGCCCTTATCATCCCCAGTCAAACGGTGTCTGTGAACTATTTAATGGCGCATTGAAGGATATGTTGGCAAAGGTCACTGCTGAATTTCCCCAGGAATGGGATAAATTCCTTTCAGCAGTATTATTTGCCTATAGAGAGTGCCTCAGGAGAGCACCAAGTTCTCCCCTTTTGAACTATTGTACGGGGCGAATCCGAGGGGCCCAATGCACATTCTGAAAGATATACTGGTTGTTGGGTGTTCTGATGGTTCCTCCGTTTCCAGTTATGAATACGTCATAACCCTGCGTGACCGTATTGTCAAAGCGTGTGCCATGGCACGTGATAATTTATCTGTGGCGCGGTACTGGCAATACGCTAACCGCGGATCCAAACTACTGTTCTTGGTTCCCAGTGAAGAGGTATGGCTTCTTCTTCCATCAAAGGAAGACCATTTGAGCATTACATGGCAGGGACCATTTAATGTGCTTAAGAAGGTAACGGATATTGATTATTTAATCCAGGTTCGGAAAAAGGAGAATGTATTCCACCTTAATATGTTAAAACCTTATATGAAACGTCCAGAGGCTCTAAAAGGGATGGCATGTTCTGTGGTCATTAATGAATCGGGTGACATAGGAGATGATATTAATCTCCAGCTGTCTCTCGTTCCCCTTGCTTCTTCAGAGTCTTGGGAGAATGTGCAGATCTGTGACGGCCTAACGATAACACAGAAATCTGAGGCACGATCTGTCATTGGAGAGTTTAGGGATGTTCTCACTGATTTGCCAGGACGTACCGACTTGATCTGCCACAATATTATCCTGACGGACGACCAACCGATCAGGGTAAAGCCGTATCCACAGCCATTACATTTCAAGTCGGCGATTGAAAAAGAACTAGATGACATGTTACGGTTGGGGATCATTTCTCCATCGGAGTCTGCTTACTCCTTCCCTATGGTTGTAGTTCGGAAGAAAAATGGGTCCTTGCGTGTCTGCATCGACTTCCGTAAATTAAATAGTGTCACTGTGATTGACGCTGAGCCAATACCGAACCAGGAGGACCTCTGTAACGAGATTTGGTACTTCTTGCTTTGTTGTGTAGCGCGACACACATACACACACACAGCGCAGTAATAACACTCGGTGGATCTTGCTTTGAAGTTTGAAGACGGCGAAAATGTGAAATATGTTTAAGCCAGACGATACTGAAGAATGAGAAAATAGCTAATATAGGAATGTATGGCGGACTTTCAAAGTTTGCATTTACTGGACATTAAATTTAAAACTGCAAGAGAACTACTGGTTGGAATACAATTAAATAAAATTAATTCACCAAAGGAGATAGAATATGAATTATATCCAAAAGGATATTATTCAAATATAAATAGTTTTAAAGATAATTAATTATTTTCACCTTCATCACATCTGCTAAAAGTTAGCTAATAATCTTTAAAAATTTATTATGCATACATGCCTAACCGGATGGCAATAAAACTAGGATAGAATGAAAGCCTCATATGGGGAAAATGAAAGGATACCTAGGAAGGAAGGAAGGATATAAGTGTGTAGTGAACAGAAAAGAAAACAAGTACAGGAAAAGCACAGATTGCCTCAAATCGCCTCAAACCAGGAGATGAAACGAAAATCTTTTGGGACTTTAGGAGGTGCTTTCTCGGACGGGCGAGAGACCCAAATATAAAGACAGAGGGGCGCGTTGAAAATCACACACACCAAATCCAGAAGCCAGAGATAGAAACTGGAAGACAGTATCTGCAAGAAAAGATATTTTTTCACGCTGCATGCAGGGCAGATTAACTTCAACCAATATAATCTCACCGTGAGCTTATAAATCCTAAGAGAGTATGTAAGTTTATTAAAGATATATGTATGAATAATATCATTTTATTTCAGATTTTATTTACGATTTTATTGTATCAGATATAATAAAAAGGGAATGATGCTAACCAGAGATAACCTCCACCGGCATTGTCAGGAAGCACAACCATTAATTGGTTAGCCAAATATATCATGGCTAGTTCTTGCCTGGAAGCTAACGACATACCAGCAAGTACATAAGTACGTGGCTAACATAAGATGAGTTTTATGTGTATCCATCCAACAAACACTGTGAGCAGTTTCTAAAACAACGGTCTATGATGACAACTAGATGGCAAGAGATAATGTGACAAACTTTTTTTGTAATTTCAGTGGAAGATAAATTAAAGACATTTTCTATTAATTATTTTAATTTATAACTATAAATACTGATACATTGTACCATCTTCCACCAACCATTTCTCATTACAAGAATATATATATATATATAGATGTACATAATAAATATTGAAATTGTACTCATTTGACTTGGTAAATTTTTAACTGTTAAATTTTGAGTTACTTTTTCTAATTTAATTATATTATCACATAGGATTACTATAGCGAAAGTAGCAACTTATATTTCTGAAGCCTAAATCTATTGTCCAGCTCAGAGTATTCACAGCTGTAACTCACTTGTGATACCAGTGTACTTCCCGGGCACTGGAACTTCATCCTTTCTGGAGAGAGATTCTACTTCTCCTCTACCACTATTATCATACTAGAAAAACCTTTCGCTACAACCTCCTTACTCAACTTTCCCATGCCAGGTTTTTTAGTAAACTGGATTTATCTCGGGGATACTGGCAGGTTCCTCTTGTCGAGTCGGCTAAACCTTTGACGGCGTTTTCCACCCCAAAGGGTTTATTTCAGTTTAATTTTATGTGTTTCGGGCTAGTTAACGCGCCCGCAACTTTCGTCAGAATGATGAGAAAGTTACTAGGTCATTGTACGGATGTGATTACGTACATCGATGACATCTGCCTGTTCCATGAAACATGGGAACAACATATGTCGGGGTTGTCTTCCCTGTTGCGTTGTTTACGTAAGCATGGCTTAACGACACGCCCTAGTAAGATTTGTATCGGTTTTAGGGAGTTGAATTTTTTGGGGTTTATCGTAGGTAATAATCTATTAAAACCCGAGATTGGCACGGTTACAAAACTTTTGGAACTACAAGCACCTAGGACTAAGAAGCAGGTCAGAAGCATGATGGGACTTGTCAATTTTTATCGCAAGTTCATCCCTCAAGTTTCTACAATTGCTGATGCTTTAACTGCTCTTACTAGTAAAGGGATGCCTAACAGAGTTGTATGGTCGGCAGAATGCGAGTAAGCGTTATCAAAAATCAAGTAGTTATTTTCCAGACGACCAATCCTTCTTTTGCCTGATTTGAGCAAACCCTTTATACTGCGGACCGACGCGTTATCTGTGGGAATTGGCGCATGTCTTATGCAAGACCACGAGAGTATCCTACATCCTGTGATGTATGTTAGTCGGAAACTGTTACCGGCGGAGACCAGGTACTCCACAATAGAAAGGGAATGCCTGGCTATAATAGGGGCAGTGTCAAAACTGTCCCGATACTTGATAGGGTCCCAGTTTATACTTCAGACAGATCATCGACCTTTACTGTTTTTGAAATCTTCGAAGTCGACAAGCTCACGGTTGACTCGTTGGGCCTTATTGCTACAACAGTTCCAGTTCACAATTTTCCCATTAGAGGGTAGACTTAATGTCGTGGCAGATGCTCTGTCTAGATTGTAATTTTTGGGACATGAGTTATATCTGTGTTCGTAGGCACGACGTCTACGTACAACAGCGTCTATTTTTTTTCTTTTTAACTTGTTTAATATTTTATTGTATGCTGTGAAATCTACTGCTCTCAGGGAGAAGAATACTCCGTTTTCTTTTCTTGGGAAGGGGGTAGATGTCACATAATATTTTTGTTGCGCACATGGGCTTTGATGGAATAAACATATATTTTGGTGCGCACATCAGCTTTAAAAGGAAATGGTGCAAAAGAGTGCAATGGAGTGGAGTGAACAGGAAGCCTGACAGAGAAAGATGTCAGTTTACCGGCTTTAGAAGCCGTATTGCATTTTATCGTGCTCTCTTTATGGTCGTTGGGTTTTGTACAGCATTGTTGTATACTCCAAGGGTAGTAGGGCTTGTTGATCCAGCCATATGGTTATTGCTGACAATGTATTGCTATTGAATTCATATGTGTCTCATTGTTATTAAAAAGGGAGATTGTCAGCATGCCTTCGTGTACGCTTTGTGAATGGCGTTTACAAGTATGTTGATTGTGTGACCTCTCGCAGTTTGATACGAGCTTAGAGGATAATGTCATGAAGGTGTAGTTATTATACTGTGACAATATAAATAAATAATATTGCATATAATTGTACTTCTGAATAATTTTTATTTATTACAATTGTTTAACTAAAACAAAAATATGAAAGAAAGATCTTGGTTGTTATATCACAATGTGTATACAAACAGACTTTCCGTTAAAGAAAAGACATGAAATAAGCTTCATTTAACTATTTACAAGCATCATACTGAGACGAAATGTCAAGAGTGGTTGAAGTTAAATCTTAGTATACGTTTGTTACTGGGGCCCGAAAGGGGCGCAAAGAATAGTAACACTGTTCCCTTCCATGCATGTCGTAGAAAGCGACTAAGGAGGGTTGGGCATGAGACTGGTTACCCCATCCTGTAAAAAATTTAAACCACAAAAACTTCAACAAATATGGACAAGTCAAATAAGGAAAATAAAACACAGCCATCCAAGACAGGGGAAGATCCTCTCGCAGGGAAGCGTATGATGCAACACAGAAAAAGCCGAAAGGAGTCTGTGTTGCTGACTAACCTTCTTTCTTCTAGGAGAACTTCCAGAATTGGCACCTGGAATGTTCGGACATTAAACGAACAAGAGAAAGTGGCACAAGTAGCAGCAGAAATGAGGGAATATAAAATCGAGGTTCTGGGAATGTGTGAAACAAAGTGGAAGGGGGTAGACAGGAAGAAACTCATCACAGGTGAATTGGTGCTGTCCTCAGGACATTCACACCACAGTGAAGGGGTAGCTCTTATGTTATCTAAAGAAGCACAGAAAGCACTCATTGAATGGGAAGCTGTTGGACCCAGAATAATAACAGCCACTTTTAAAACAGCTAAAAAGAAAATACATGTAAATGTCATCCAATGTTATGCACCAACTAATGACAAAGAAGAGTCGGCGAAAGAAGCATTTTATACTAGACTACAAGAAATTAGACCAACGGGCTGATCACCCGTTTGCCAGTCACTTTGATTACGGAAACAACGGCAAACGGATTGATTTGTCGTTGCCCTAAAGACGCCATTAGGCGTGATGGGAACAACGGCAAAGAAAATCTATTCGCTGTTGCCCTTAAGACACCATTAGGCGTAATGGCCAGAAGTTCCAAAGCCAAGGCTCAAGAAGTGTACACAGAAGCAAACAAAGAAGCAAAAGGAAGTATCAAAAGAGACAAGAGGAAGTATATTGAGGAGTTGGCAAGAGAGGCAGAAGATACTGCAGCCAAAGAAAATATGAGAGAACTGTATAGCAGCACAAAGAAGCTAACAGGGAAATACAAGCAAACAAGTTGCCTCATAAAAGACAAGAATGGGAAACTGCTCAGCAATATACAAGAGCAAATGAAGAGGTGGACAGAATATTTTGAGGACCTTCTCAATAGACCAGCTCCACAAACCCCCCGGACATCCAGCCAGCAGAAGAAGAGCTACAAATTAACGGTGAAAGACCAACGAAGGAAGAAATAAAGAAAGCAATAAAGTTTCTAAGAGATGGAAAAGCGGCTGGACCTGATGGCATTCCAGCAGAGGCCATAAAAGCAGATATCGACACGGCTACAGAGATGTTATATAAATTACTTGGTAAAGTCTGGGAAAAGGAAGAGATACCAGCAGAATGGAAGGAAGGATATTTGGTTAAGTTGCCTAAAAAGGGAAATTTACACAAGTGCACAAATTATAGAGGAATAATGTTACTATCAGTGCCAGGAAAAGTATTAAACAGGATTATCCTTGAGAGATTAAAAGAGTCCATAGACAAGAAACTGAGAGATGAGCAAGCAGGTTTTCGGCAAAACAGATCATGTACAGACCCGATAGCCACTTTCAGAATAATAGTTGAACAAAGTCTGGAATGGAATTCAACACTGTACATCGGATTTGTGGACTACGAAAAGGCATTTGACAGTGTAGACAGAGAATCACTTTGGAAATTGATGAGGCATTATGGAGTTCCCCTGAAGATCATTAATTTAATAAAGAAAACATATGAAGACATGACATGCTGAGTTCTTCACGAAGGACAGCTTACAGAACCGTTTGGGATAAGAACAGGAGTGCGACAGGGATGCCTCTTGTCTCCATTTCTTTTCTTACTAGCACTAGATTGGGTTATGAGATCATCGACAACACACAACAGAAATGGAATCCAGTGGACTCTGACTAAGCAGTTGGATGATCTGGATTTTGCTGATGACTTGGCTCTTCTGTCCCATAACCATAATCAGATGCAGGACAAATTGAAAACACTCGATGTGAGGTCACAGCAATTGGGTCTGAAAATACACAAGGAAAAGACAAAAATAATGAGAATAAATGCAGGTAATGATAACACTAAATGTTTAGAAAATGGTGATGGTCCAATAAAACAACCCAATAGGTACATTAATAACAATACCTCCTCGCCCAATTGCTTAAAAAAAATGAAAAACTGCCTGTCTAAATGTGTGAATCGAGCAGTCACATTTGACTGTTCTTCTACTAATACATCAATCCCCCCCGTCACTTGCCATTGCTATATTGCAAATAAACAAAATAGGTCTGAAACGAATAGAAATAAAACAAAGTTCAAAACTTACACAGAACACATTTTGGGTCGACTTCCATTGGTGAAACTCTCAATTCAGCGCCTGAGTTATTTCGTGATGTCCCGTACAGCCGGGTTATCGTTACCGGGATTGTCAATTGGAACAGTCGCCATTGCGTTTCCACGCCAAGAAAGGTCGGAGGTGTTCTCTTTTAACGTTCGTTCGCTCTTTCCTCAAATAACTATAATGTTTAAAACTTTGATAAGATTTTAGCAGAATGATTGCTCGTTCGTTTGGTGTAACACAAGTGTAGGTAGGCCTCTCAGATGTGTATTAAAATCAAAAATTTCTCATTCACTTCGAATTTACTATATCTTCCTATAACAAATCTGTAACTTGTGTTACATGTGTGTAAACCTCAGTTTCCGCTATTCTCATTGGTGAAAACCGTATGAATGTAGCATTTTTGAGGATCTAGCGCCACCGCTTTGAATGAGGTGGGGTCCTTTCAGGGAATTTTGCTCTCTTGAGTGCCGGTCAGCCAGCACACGGCAACAGCGGTTTTAATGGTGTTTTACTTTGTTGTCTCACTCAATTTCAATGACACGCAGAAAGTTAGAATTGACATATTATGAAAGAAGAAAGATCAAGGAACCAGAAGATATAATTTTTATTTAGAATGGGCTAATTAATTACTAGGCAGAGCGAGGTTGAAAAAGGCCCAAACTGGGCCTCGCTTGCACGTCACATAATTTTTCGACCGTGGCGAAGCGGTAGTTTGTGGTACCTACTCTTACCGAGTACAAAGAGCATGCAGAAAAACAGATGGTAATCTTTACAGATGCCCTGTCTGTGATAAGAGACCTGAAGGGCCACCATGCTCAAGGATTGAAAGATCTGATACTCACTTGAAAGACTGACCAAATTCTTCAACAAGTGCACAACCCAGTGGATACCAGCCCACTGCAAGATTCCAGGCAACGAAGAGGCAGACAAACTTGCTAAAGGGGGAGTGCTACAAACAAATGATTTAGGGACAACTTATGAAATGGCTAAGACAACCATAAAAGCCACATTCACGTCCCAAATGGGAAAAAGAGCACCCAGGCCATTTAAAAACAATGATGTATATTCTTGCAGCAATCTAGGTCATCATTTTCCGCTTACTACAACAGGTTGAGGTACCATCTATGCTACAAGTACAGGATAGATACAACAGATCTCTGCACCTGCCTCATGACAGCCGAACATCTGCTGCAGTGAATTGAGTAGCTGGAACCTTGAGCTGACTATTACCTTTATTAGTCATTAACGTAGAACTCTAAGGGCGAACAAGGAAGATGAAGATTTCTCAATTTCATTTTTATATTTTAGCTTTCAGTACCCCCTTTGTCGGCTGTTAAAGCTCTAACGTATTTGTTCAGCCACCTGTTGCTCTTGTTATATTTAAATTTTCATTTCTTACCAATTTCACATTTTCTGGGGAATCCTCGGTTTATTGCACCAGCTGCTGGATTGCATAGTTGCTGAAAATGTTCTTGCAAAGTTACTGCCTACAAATAGGTACCACAAAGTGATTTTTGTTTGCACAGAAACACCAGAGAAAAGAATGTAGTTTGGAAACCCTTGAAAAACCATGAAATTTGGTACTTTATTTTTTACAATAGGACAACAAATAAAAAAGTTATCGCATTTTTAAAAGTGTGGGGACTTCGCAAAATAGAAAAAGTTACATCACACCAACTTCAGAGCACTGCCGTCTTCTTAAATATAATCTTACAACTTTCTCTGACAAACAGCATACAGTCGGCAATATACTGATCACACAAAGAAAACTATAGGGATACATCAGGAATAATTATCAATATATTTGAGACCAAAAATTGCAAATCTGCAAAACACATTACCGAAATATATAGCTTGTTGCATGAAAGTCAATATTCACATCATATTTCAAAAAGTATCAAAATCACGTGAACAACAAATCACACATTTAGGACACGCCTTTGAACCGTCTTGTCGCATAAATGTTGTGATTTACTGTAAGAATTAATGTTACGGGCAGATTTAGGCAAATGTTCCACTAAGATCAAAGAAAATCGCCGTTTTGCAAATTTCGTGACAGCTGTGGATGTAATGATCGCAAAATCTTAACTGCATGGAAAATCTAAGATTCATGTCCATACAACAAACAGTTTTGGAGAAAATTGACGCTTTCTGTGGGCTCGAATTTCCGAAAGGACTATAGCAGTCGGAGGACTTGCAGAAGGTTAATATTTCTTTGGGAGCTGAAAGATTAGAAAATTGGGATTTGAATAATTGAATATTGTTGAAGAGTGTTTGTGATTAGAATATGTTTTTAAAACAAGTTTCTACAGTTTAAAGTATCTTCCAACAAGTGTTCTATATATTTTAAGGCTTTTTTTAAAAACATGGTTAGTTTACTGAATGTTTACTTTTCAGTTGGGTACTCATATCAGAGGCAAGAAGAATAGAGAAGAAATGCAAGTGTTGCTGCAAAAGATCAGGAAGGCACAGCAAGCCAGGGAGCACCAGAAGTAGATTTTTTGTTTCAGATAATCATGAAAAATAAAATGTTCAGTCTGTAGTCATAGTTCTTACTTTTTTTTTATTTTTTTGCGTGAGAGTGATGTCAGTGCATTATATTGTTCAAAAACGTTCTTTTAAAAGTAACAAAATACTTTGTCAGAACATTCATGGTTTTGCTGACAGCAAGAAAATGATGACACTGGAAATGAGCAAACATGAACTATTCATGTAACTTTTATTGTTAATAATAATAAATAACATGCTATATAGTAGTAGATGGAAAAACACCATTTTGCACCAGTAAATCATAAGTAAGAGCAGTCAGAGTAAAGGAATTTGAAGAAAGAAAAAATGACAGGTCCGATATACGACATTCTTCTTGTACTTTCCTCACTAAAATTTTATTGCACTGTTCAGAGTCCTTTCAGGTACTTGTGCGTTAATTTCACCAAAAAAAAGTGGATATTTATTACCCAAAATCACATTGACTGAAAAGTGTCATTGTCCTCTCCCCCCCCCCCGTTGACTTTAAACACTCTATCTAAAACACGCCTGCCGTTCGTTGTAGTCACGTAGCACATTCTGCCGTAGGGAGTGAAGTGTTATAGAACTTCGATGAGTCCCAGCTTTTATGATTTGCTGATGCCTTTCTCACTGCAGGTACCCTTTTACAGCTGGTTAGACTGACAAATTTGGCGTGAGGAGTAACAGCAAAAAAAACAAACAATGTAGATCAGCAAAAAAATATCATCGTCAACGGAAGAACTAGAAGTTATTTTGTAACACACACCCCTTTTCCCCCTGTAAGGATGTAATGTAAGCAGAGAATGAGGTACAAAGTCATGAATAAAAACAAAACAACAACAGACTTTTAATACCTGAAGACTCATTTGGAGATTATATATAACAATAAAACAAAACTTTGCATATTCAACACAGATAAGAACAATATGCTGCTGTATAACTTAAAACATGGCACATTATCACATGCTCCAATTTTGTCATATACAAAGTACACTTTGCAAGACAGATCATAAATGAACTGTAAAAAGCAAGTTTGTACACTTTACTGAAAACTGACATTTAATTAGGGCTGCTGAGCTTTGTCAACATTAGTCAGCACACACACACAAAAAAAACATAAAATCACTAAATACCGAGGTCAACATAAAAGGGTGATAAAAAGCCAAATAATTCATAGATGATACAGTGTTGAAAGAAAGTTATTATAGTTTAGCCTGATATTTTTATGATGTTGGATGTATGGAGCTGCTAGTTCTGGGAAAAGAAACACAGCCAATGGTTTTAACCTAGTTTGAAAAACAGTTATTTGTAAGGTGCTAAATATTCTGCAAATATGATTAAACGTAGTTATAAAAAAGTGTGAACAATCTCTATTTATTTGGTTTATAAAGTCTTACAATATACATTTCGAGCAATACAGGTGCATGAAAAAGACCTGAAATGCAGTTACATAGTTTAGATAATTATTTAAGTGCACTTCAAAAATTGAGGACCACTGAAACATATGTGGAGTGAATTAAGACACATGAAAGAATTGAAATGCAGTTACGTAGTTTAAGAATTTATGTGGCATCCTCCAAAAATTGAGGAACACTGAAAAATACATGAAAGGGATAAGGAGTTACGGAAAGATTTGAACAGATAGAAAAGGACACGAAAGTTTGAGTACCACATGGAACTGATGGATAAAATCAAAGCAGCTTCTTGGATCCTTTGCTGCCAACTGACAAAGCCATCTGGTCGTCACACCTAGTGGCATCTTGTAGGTCAGCAGCAGTCTCCACTATGCTCAGATGGTGGCAATGCTTCGTTTGGTGCCCCAACTTGAGCTCATGCTTCTTGACCTCCTCAGTTCTCTGCTAAGTAGTTTTTGTTGGCCTCTCTTTGTAGTAGGTACCACGAAGTGCCCGCTTCGTGCTGTTGAAAACGGACGAAAGTGGAGAAAACTGAGGGAAATTCGTCAAGTTTAATTCGTCACTGTCACTTTGCTATTAAGCGGATTGTAATAAAATTTATATCACGATACTCTTTATCTTCTTCTCTTTTGAAGTGTATTAATTTAAAAAAAATAAAAGCTATTGAAGTATTTTTTTACTAATAAAAACAAACAGCAACGTTACGCGAAGTTTGCCTCGGCGCGCTGCCGACTCCGAACGTTTTCGTCACACCCCGCTTCATTCAAATGAGGGTCTCTCGACCGCCAATTCACTAATTTGCACACTGTTTTCACAACTTTTAGGGGGAAAAGTGTATCTTTAGTTTCATATATTGCAAACTGGAGAAAACAAAGTGTAAATTGTCGATATCTCGAAGTGAAGTTGAAATTTTACCAAATTTGACATTTTAAATGGACTGTTATAATTCTTTGCAAGGTATGAGAGGATTTGGAAGCCATTTTTCTTTATTCGTGTGAAATTTTAAAGACTTCTGATATTTGGCTGTCGAGAGAATGGACTTTGAGTAAGTTTTGTATCGCTCAAGTTAGGCCTAGAATTTTAGCGAAGGATAGAGAGCGAGGCTGTTCCATGGGCCGTGATAACTCCCGATGTCGATCAAGATCGGGACGCCACTTATATTGGCTCATGTTCAAACATCATCACATCTTCTGATTTGAGGTTGACTATATGTAAGTATATCGCTTATTAACAATGTTTTGAACTTAAAATGTAAAATTTACAATAGTTTTAATATTATTTAGCAATTTAACACGATCGCACAGTTTGTGTAACAGCGTGGATTGAA
Source organism: Oreohelix idahoensis (assembly GCA_024509875.1). Lineage (NCBI taxonomy): Eukaryota > Metazoa > Mollusca > Gastropoda > Stylommatophora > Oreohelicidae > Oreohelix > Oreohelix idahoensis. The sequence continues at coordinate 106,992 of JAMPIV010009860.1, forward strand.
TGTGTTATCACCACTTCAGACATTCGCACATCAATCTAATTTTTTTAAGAGCTTGAAAGTTACCAATTTGAATAAAAAATGCATGTTTTGATTAATTGGTAATTAAATGAAGGTTTCTTTTGCAACATAATAGGGTGAATTATGATCTCAAACGGGAATGATATCGCAAGGCCCAATGCCAATGGCCGACATATTGACATAATTGAGCCAAGGCTAGGAGACCGGAAAATACCATAACTAAAGTAGCTAATTGTGTACTGAAATGTCCGGACTAGCAGGCACTAGTTGAATGATAGTCTTACCTCGAAAAGAAATATATATATAAACAGCTTTCATAAAATGCACTTTAAATAGTTTAGATTCACGTATCCATGTTAATTAATATTAACCAGTTGTTTTAACAAAAAATAGCGTTTAGATGTTGTTAATTATTGTTTAGATGTTGTTAATTATTGCCTACAAATGTTTTTTTAATGACATATGGACAGTTTCTTTAAAAAAATATTCTTCATTTTCACATTTTTTTTCTTCCCTTGCGACAAATTGGCCTCTGGATACATTTTAAAATATTATACAAGAACAGATGTTCAAATCCTCTGAAAAAAATTGAGATGTATTTGTGTAGTTTGCAGATTAATATGTACAAATTTGAAGCTTGTACCTTTTATACTTTTTGAAATATGATGTGAATATTGACTTTCATGCAACAAGCTATATATTTCGGTAATGTGTTTTGCAGATTTGCAATTTTTGGTCTCAAATATATTGATAATTATTCCTGATGTATCCCTATAGTTTTCTTTGTGTGATCAGTATATTGCCGACTGTATGCTGTTTGTCAGAGAAAGTTGTAAGATTATATTTAAGAAGACGGCAGTGCTCTGAAGTTGGTGTGATGTAACTTTTTCTATTTTGCGAAGTCCCCACACTTTTAAAAATGCGATAACTTTTTTATTTGTTGTCCTATTGTAAAAAATAAAGTACCAAATTTCATGGTTTTTCAAGGGTTTCCAAACTACATTCTTTTCTCTGGTGTTTCTGTGCAAACAAAAATCACTTTGTGGTACCTATTTGTAGGCAGTAACTTTGCAAGAACATTTTCAGCAACTATGCAATCCAGCAGCTGGTGCAATAAACCGAGGATTCCCCAGAAAATGTGAAATTGGTAAGAAATGAAAATTTAAATATAACAAGAGCAACAGGTGGCTGAACAAATACGTTAGAGCTTTAACAGCCGACAAAGGGGGTACTGAAAGCTAAAATATAAAAATGAAATTGAGAAATCTTCATCTTCCTTGTTCGCCCTTAGAGTTCTACGTTAATGACTAATAAAGGTAATAGTCAGCTCAAGGTTCCAGCTACTCAATTCACTGCAGCAGATGTTCGGCTGTCATGAGGCAGGTGCAGAGATCTGTTGTATCTATCCTGTACTTGTAGCATAGATGGTACCTCAACCTGTTGTAGTAAGCGGAAAATGATGACCTAGATTGCTGCAAGAATATACATCATTGTTTTTTAAATGGCCTGGGTGCTCTTTTTCCCATTTGGGACGTGAATGTGGCTTTTATGGTTGTCTTAGCCATTTCATAAGTTGTCCCTAAATCATTTGTTTGTAGCACTCCCCCTTTAGCAAGTTTGTCTGCCTCTTCGTTGCCTGGAATCTTGCAGTGGGCTGGTATCCACTGGGTTGTGCACTTGTTGAAGAATTTGGTCAGTCTTTCAAGTGAGTATCAGATCTTTCAATCCTTGAGCATGGTGGCCCTTCAGGTCTCTTATCACAGACAGGGCATCTGTAAAGATTACCATCTGTTTTTCTGCATGCTCTTTGTACTCGGTAAGAGTAGGTACCACAAACTACCGCTTCGCCACGGTCGAAAAATTATGTGACGTGCAAGCGAGGCCCAGTTTGGGCCTTTTTCAACCTCGCTCTGCCTAGTAATTAATTAGCCCATTCTAAATAAAAATTATATCTTCTGGTTCCTTGATCTTTCGTCTTTCATAATATGTCAATTCTAACTTTCTGCGTGTCATTGAAATTGAGTGAGACAACAAAGTAAAACACCATTAAAACCGCTGTTGCCGTGTGCTGGCTGACCGGCACTCAAGAGAGCAAAATTCCCTGAAAGGACCCCACCTCATTCAAAGCGGTGGCGCTAGATCCTCAAAAATGCTACATTCATACGGTTTTCACCAATGAGAAGAGCGGAAACTGAGGTTTACACACATGTAACACAAGTCACAGATTTTTTATAGGAAGGTATAGTAAATTCGAAGTGAATGAGAAAGTTTTGATTTTAATACACATCTGAGAGGCCTACCTACACTTGTGTTACACCAAACGAACGAGCAACCATTCTGCTAAAATCTTATCAAAGTTTTAAACATTATAGTTATTTGAGGAAAGAGCGAACGAACGTTAAAAGAGAACACCTCCGACCTTTCTCGGCGTGGAAACGCAATGGCGGCTGTTCCAATTGACAATCCCGGTAACGATAATTCGGCTGTACGGGACAGCACGAAATGACTCAGGCACTGAATTGAGAGTTTCACCAATGGAAGTCGACCCAATATGTGTTCTGAGTAAGTTTTGAACTTTGTTTTATTTCTATTCGTTTCAGACCTATTTTGTTTATTTGCAATATAGCAATGGCAAGTGACGGGGGGGGGGGGGGGGGGGGGGGGGGGGGGGCGGGGGGAGGGCCGGGGGGGGGGGGGGGGGGGGGGGGGGGGGGGGGGGGGGGGGGGGGAAATTGATGTATTAGTAGAAGAACAGTCAAATGTGACTGCTCGATTCACACATTTAGACAGGCAGTTTTTCATTTTTTTAAGCAATTGGGCGAGGAGGTATTGTTATTAATGTACCTATTGGGTTGTTTTATTGGACCATCACCATTTTCTAAACATTTAGTGTTATCATTACCTGCATTTATTCTCATTATTTTTGTCTTTTCCTTGTGTATTTTCAGACCCAATTGCTGTGACCTCACATCGAGTGTTTTCAATTTGTCCTGCATCTGATTATGGTTATGGGACAGAAGAGCCAAGTCATCAGCAAAATCCAGATCATCCAACTGCTTAGTCAGAGTCCGCTGGATTCCATTTCTGTTGTGTGTTGTCGATGATCTCATAACCCAATCTAGTGCTAGTAAGAAAAGAAATGGAGACAAGAGGCATCCCTGTCGCACTCCTGTTCTTATCCCAAACGGTTCTGTAAGCTGTCCTTCGTGAAGAACTCAGCATGTCATGTCTTCATATGTTTTCTTTATTAAATTAATGATCTTCAGGGGAACTCCATAATGCCTCATCAATTTCCAAAGTGATTCTCTGTCTACACTGTCAAATGCCTTTTCCAGTGGCACCGGAAGGATCTATGAGAGACTGTTTAACCACAACAGTTGTACATCCAGAATCAAAGAGAACTGAGACTGGATCATTATTCACAAAACCCTTATGTAGAGTAAGAGACCCTCTTCCGTCATGCGCCGCTATAGCAGGAAGAGCGGTAGAGGATGACCGCAACTCAAGGTAGTTATAGCTGTAGGTTGGAACAAAGTTGTGCACTCCGGGCACTGAGATGTTCTCTCGAAATTGAAAGCAGAGCAAGCAGGGGCATTAGAGACACTATTATATTGTTACCTTGATTATTAACACCCTAGGATTCTTGTTGAGCAGAGTTAGCATGACGATACGATCTATCATTTGGAGATCTACCGTCGTATTGCAATCTCTCGCGGCTATTATCTCTATTGGAAGCATTGTTGTTTTCTTTATTGAAACTATTGTTCTGATTAGAACCCCAGTTAGCATAGTTGCGATTGTCGTTTCCCCTTTGATCAAAATATCTATTAGATGGGTTTTTTGTCTCTGAGAAAAGTTATTATAAGGTTGATAGTTTCTATTGAAGTTACCCCTACGAAAATTTCCATAATTGTTGGAACCAAAATGCTGAGGACCGTTAAATTGCCTCCAGTTCCTAGAAGAAGAATCATTACGTGATGGACCCCCTTGGTTCTTTCCAAAATTACGATTATCCCTCCTACCAAAGTTGCACTGAGCACTTTGAAATTTGCGTCGAAAATTAGGGCCATATGGCATTGCTGAAGCCACGGGTAAACCTTCTTTGACTTTAAAATTGCTTACTGTTACATTTGGATGTGCCTTGACGTATTGGCGACAGTATTGTTCCATATCTTTCAAATTTGGAGGTTTTCGCTCATGTAGAAAGGAAAGAAAAGATTTATTCACTGACGACATAACTTTGTCACGAAGCAGTAAGTCCATAAGGGCTTCATATGTGTGCTCCGTTTTTGAAAGTTCAACCCAACGTGAAAACGTAAGGCGGATATTTGATATAAAGTCTGAAAAATCCTTCCTGTCTCCGGTAATAGAGCCTTAAAGCGTAGGCGATAACCTTCTTCATCCAGTTGGTATTTTTTTAATAAGGCCGCTCTGACAACATCATAGTTATTCTTGTCAGGACCTTCCATCATACTTATAGAATTCAAAGCTTCACCATTAAGTATGTTCATAAGTTGTGCAACATATTTCGTCTTGTCTATCTTATGAGATTCGCATGAAAGTTCAAATCTATTTAGATAGAATGAGATATCGTCGCTGGCAGGGTTGAAAGCAGGTAATTTAATATCATGAGGTTTAGTATTTGCCTTATTAGAAGTTGTTTGATTGTTTGTCTCATTCTGAGTATTACCCATATTCACTACCTTTATTTTCTCCAGCTCCATAGCTAAGACTCTTTCCTCATGTAACATTTTCTGTTTTTCAGCCTCTATTTGCATTTGCTGTTGATTGTTTTCTTTCTTCAGCTTCTAATTTCTGTTTTCTCTCTTCAGCTTCTAATTTGTTTTCTCTCTTCAGCTTCTAATTTCTGTTTTTCCATTTCTTTTTGGAATTTTCTCTCTTCTGCTTGCATTTGCACTCTCCTATCTTTAGCTTCCATTTTCAGTCTCTTTTCTTCCGCCTTCTGCGCCTTGGCATATTCAACAAGTGCAAATTCTTTTACTTCCTCATTAGTCATTCCAATGGATCTCCCTTGCTCAATGAAATAATCCAAAGTAGACATAATGCTGTATTATATGAGATAGATACCTTGCATGTATATATTACTTGAGAAACTCACTTTATCCCAACTTAGTGGGTGACAAGTCCTTATTCAAGAACTTGTATAATTACCTTACTAATAATAATATAATTAATCACCTATATATCTATTGTACATTATAATATTGACAGTGTAGGACAAATTAGATAATACAAACAAGAAAGACAAAGACAAAATACCAAGGACAAATGACCACGTTCGCGGGAATCAACTAAAGTAAAAAGCAGAAAGAAAGCAAAAAATATTGCAAAGCTTGCAATGACAGCTGCGAATAATATAACAATACAAACAACAACACAAGTGTATAAATGAAAAATTTGTATAGAACTAAACGATAGGAAGGGGAGGAAGACAATCACAAATAAATTAATCAAAAAAACTAAGGAACAGAGAAAAATATAACGAAAACAACACTGAGACATTTCGTCACACCTAAACAATTATAATAATGACTGAATTTGGCGTAAACAAAGTATGCCCAGAATTATATCAGGGATCTTTTACGACACGAACTTAGACAAGCAGTCCCTATAGAACGCTTACGTAGGCCCTCGGTGAAGTGGAATATATCCTACGTAAGTTTCCACCCAACCTGCCCGCTGAAATATGACACATATAACATATAAACAAGGATACAATAGTGTAAGTATTGAGGAAGGCCTAATTAACTACACGGAGGCACAGTTTACAAAAACAAACAGCCACTTATCTTTCAAAATGAAAAAAATCCCGGCCTCCACAACAGCAAGAACGATGTACATAGATAATCCTGTGTGAAGAAGTCCAAAGCTGATCGACACTGGAATTCTGAGGTAACGGCGGCTTTCAAACGCTACTCCAGACATCGGATGCTGACATCATATGTTGGTCCACGAGAAGAAGTACAGGAACACTGGAACTCTTGAAAATAATAAATGACGTCAACTTGCAAAACACTTGTGTACATACGACTCGTACAGGGAACACTGTGAGACTTGGCTTGACATCATGAACTTGTAAGATAATATCCTTCATTCGTTGGTAACACCCCGAAATGCTGGCTCACTATTGATAAACTTCATGATCAAATTATTCATACAAAAGGGGAACTGCATATGTCGCAGTATACAATAATAACTATGCCGTCTGAATCAACGTACCCCTAGGCCTGGGTTAATGTAACTCATGGGAGAAAACACATTCCCAGTAATACTCTGTCGAAACTTCATAAATATCCCCATCGAAGTTATGCATATATACTGGCCTATCCATTGCCTGAAAATTCACCAATAATGTACGTTCTGCGGTACACAAAAAAAAATAAGCCTCATCTCCATGGCTTTTAGAAAATACTTTAGGAAAATCTCAAATATCCTTTCACCGCCACATATAATATACTCGGGGACACACTGACGATAACACGTCAACCCCTTCTCAGAGCTATCTCCGCATCTCGACTCCCACGAAACAAAATCCCCCGCTCAAACAAAAATCGCTCAGAACCAAATCATCTCAGCGCGAATTCAGCCTCTGCGCTGAATTTCGTTCACCCACGTTCTAGCTGTTCTGTATCCAGAACATTCGCGAAGATTCGCGATATTATTTTTTTTAAAACACGCAAACAGCTACTCAAGGGAGATAACAGCAATCCGGTCTGTATATACAAGTATTTAAACGATTTAACTCCCCTAGACCAAAACACGACCTTAACATGATTCAACAGTTCATCGTTCCACATGAGAAGAGCATCTCCTATATGTAAGTAATGTAACTACATTTACTACATATAATTGTCTCTAATAATAAAACAATGGTTTATTTTATGACTATACAGTATTTTCATCAATTTATCAATACATTATTATTAATGGTACTATTTAAAATTAGGCTAATGAAATTAATGTTGAAGCTTGTTTAACATAATGGTTTAAAAAATTTCAAACGTTAATTTGAGGTTGGGCTGGGGTGGCAAGGTATGGTATTGCACGAGGCGGCAAAATTCCTAGGGCCGGCCCTGGTCCTTCTTCATCATTTGCTATCATAAAACCCACATATGTATATCTCATAAAGTTGGTGGTTTGTCTCAGGCTTCAATAGTACAAAAGTTTGGTAATAGATTGTACTTTTTATGTCTTGTAAATAATATTATCGTAATTCTTCATTGGCCAAGATTGGTTTTGAGTGATGATGAGATGACTTAAATTTCTGATTAAACAAGAGCAGAAATCTGTTGAATAAATCTGTCTTGTTTGTCTGTCCATGAGGCTAGCAACCTCATCTTGTAAAACTAATTGCTTCAGAAACCAACAAGGCAAGAGTATATGAATTAATTAACCCCAGGCTTTCTGCCGGAGGTTCAACTGTAGAGGGAGACACGTGTTCCTTTAGGAGCGTTGCAAAATCCAACACGCTGTGCCAGAGTAACGCTCAGAGCGTGACCAAAGAATTCTCGCTAATAAATGTAGAAACTTAACCATGTAATCAAATCCATGTTTTCTAAACCTAACCGGAACTTCCGTTAGTGATGTCCGATCATTTTATCGAAGGATTTCGATTTGTATACACGGTGTTATTTCTTTGTTATCGAATTTATTTGCTAGTCAGGTGTGATCCAATTTTGTGTGTGGCTATAGCGTTATGGCAAGTCATATTCCTATTAGACCTAGTTCTATGCCTTCTAGACGAATGTCTGTGTCTAAAGCATTAAGTGCACTTGAAAATATAATGGAGAGTGAAGATGATTTGATGGACTCTAGTTTTTTTTTATCAGATGATGAAAGTGTTGAAGCAATGTCAGATACTTCGGATTCAGGTGACGAGAGGGCGTTGCCCCAGCCTGGCCCATCGAAAGGTAAGAAAGCTAGGCTTACAACACTAGATGACTGGTCACAGGCTGCTGATGAAGTACGGTTAAAACTTCAAACAACTTTAGATTTATCCCCAAGCCACGAGGTACAAAAACAGCACCAGGTATAAACCCAGAATATGTTGATGAAACATCAACACCACTGGATTGCTTTTTGGCACTTGTCAGAAATGATGTGATGGAATATATAATCACAAGCATCAATGAATATGCCACAAGACGTGTACAGATGAACACCCCAGCTCAAAAACAATCAGTGTAGAACAACTGGAAACCTGTAAATAGGCCATGAATTTTTGAAATTTTCATTGCAGTCTCTAATAATTAAATGGGGTTGGATAATGACGTGACTACTTTTCAAGAGAGCCAAGCTTGTATACACCTTTCTACATCAAAATGATTGAAAGACACATTTGAGGCTATATATCACACAATGCTTCATGTGGGAGATGCAGATGCTGATGGAAAGAGCAAAGTTGAGCCTTTTGTGGACATGCTATGCTCTGATTTCAACAGTGCCTTTATACAATTTGAAAACATTTCAATTGATGAAATGATTATTGGTTTCAGTGGGCGTTGGAGATATAAGCAGTTTAATGCATCCAAGCCCAAAAAAGTATCATAACAAGTTTTGGATTGGTAGACAGTGCCACTGGATATGTACTGAATCTGCTCTTTTAACATGGAGCAGATATATCATACAATCCAGTGTGTGATTCTGACAGTGGCCATGCCATTAAAATCTTCAATACCCTCCTCAGCTGTGTTGGAAGTGGATACCAACATCTATGCTGACAGGTATTACACTACTAAAGCTTCAGTTGATTTCCTTCTTGAACACAAATTCTATTTCACAGGGACACTCCAGACCAATAGAAAAGGTTTTCCTCTTGCTCTGAAAGGTCTTTCCTTGAAACATATGGAAAGCCGGCACTGGGTCTTTAAAGATGACAGAATTGGCAAAAAAAGGCAAAAAACCTGTGGTGATAGTCACTTCAAATGGAAATGCTGAAGATATTACACACAGGCAAAAATCCAAACCATCCACTATCTATAGCTACAATATGAGCATGAATGGTTGTGATAAGGCTGACCAGATGTTGAGTTATTATGGACTCCACACAAGGAAAAGCAATAAATGGTGGAAGAGTTATTATGGACTCCACATAGTGGAAATTTGCAATAAATGGTGTTTTGTCTCGACCAGAGGGCGAAAATAACCACTGGATAGTGGAGATTTGCTTCCAATAATGCACTTAAATTCAAGCTGATTTTAACCAGAGGGCGCTAACACAAAAATGTCACTTAAAAAATTCAAGCTGATTTTAATTAACCAGCTTACAGAAGCAGCAGCTGACTTGATGACTGAAGCAGATGACATGATGAGATCCAGAATTGGCCACCCTATTAAGTCAAATGCAATAGAAATACTTCAGGGCTCGAAGCATGTTATTGTAAGAGCAAAAAATGATGGGCGCTGCAGAGTGTGCAGTACACCAAAGGATGTAAAGAGGACAGTCTTTATTTGTGAGGGATGCGAAGGCAAACCTCGACTTCATCCTCACTGCTTCAAGTTATGGCACACACAGCGCAAGCTTGAATCATAAAATAATCATGTAAATATATTGTGAAAATGTTTTATTTGATATTTTTTTAGTTTATGTGCAGGAAAAAATAACATTCATCGTGTTTTAATGTCTACTAACAGCATGTTTGTTAACACTACAAAATAAATTAATAATTACAATTCTCCTTCCATTCCCTTTCATGTTGATATATAATATGTGTTTGTTCAAAGGAAAATTCACAAAAAAATTTAGACTGAAAGATGAACACTTCCACTCTATAAAATTCTGCCCCCAAAATAGTCTGGCACAGCGTGCAAAATAACTCTGGAATGAAAGAGTGTTGAGGGAGACACATGTTCCTTAAGGAGTGAAAAAATAGACATTCGTTTTTAATTTTTAGTTGGTCACTGTGACAGAGGATATTATGAAAATAGATGTCATATATATCTACATTTTCTTCCACCTGCTTCTTTATTAGTTATACACATTCGGTTAACGTAAACACCTCCTACACTTGGTTATCTGTCTCTTTTCTTAATTTTTGCCATGCCTTATTTTTTTTCCTTCTCTACAGTCTTACAGGTAGACGGAACGCGAAGAGAGGTGACGGGGTGGTAGATTTGTAGAGAAAAGGGGCGACTATTTCAAAAAAGTCTTACTTTTGGCTTAAGGGGAGATAAGCTTATGAAGAAAAATCTAGAGCGTTTAGTCTATAGGACGTACTTTTGTTAGTAATTGGTCAGGGGAATTAATCTGAAACCAAGGGCAGATTATCATGGTTATCTCCCCCTACCTCCGTTTGTTCGGAACGTAATTAGATAACGGTGAGCGTCGCGAGATCAAAAAGACCGTTCGCTCGTTGCCAGAGTCCGCAAGCGGCAATTGTGTTAATTTTTCCTTTCATTCAGAATTTGAGCGAAGAAAGTCCTGAGGGTGTTATATGTAACAAGTACCACCAATTTTCTATTAATTTAATATATATATACCGTAGCCTTTAAACTCAGTTTATTCAGTACCTCCAGATTTGTCAGAACAGCTAGCTTTGATTTCTAGACCATTGTTCTTAGTATTTTTGATTGGAGTTGTTCTAATTTCTGTGTTTGTGGTAACTATTATACTAGAAGTTTGAGTGATTTAATTAAGTCCATCATTTTATTTCACTAAGATTTTCTGTGTAGAGTGATTTACTGGTTAATGTCCGTCAATTATATTTCACTAGTATTTTTGTGCTAATTGACTAGCAGACTTAAAATGATTTATAGCTAAATTGTTCCGGCTGTAGTGTCGATTTAATTAATTGCTATTTAACCAGTAACGGGTATTTTTATTGACTAGTAAATGCACTATTCATAGTACTGACGAAATATATATTTATTTCTAATTCATGATGATTAATTTTGTAAATGACTAGAATTTATTTCCTGGGGTTTTAACCGATAAGATAAGTTCTACGCTTGTTGTTTCTAATTAAAGTTAAATAACCGAGTGTATAATAAATTATAATTCTGCGCGGGTTAAGTTTAGGATAGAATCTTGGTGTAGTGGTTATTGTGATACACGGTACTGGGTCAAACCCAAAATCTACCAGCGGTCAAATCCAAGGAAAAAAAACGGACGTAAGTCCAACAGTTCAAAAGAACCTTATGATATAAATATCGGGTCTTCAAGATGAACCTGTCTGGCCTCTTGTTTACACCCAGAAGGAGACAAGAGTACCAACCCAAAAAATATTAATAATAAATTGTAACTGGACTATAGCTATCCAGATTTTTTCCCCCCAATTTTCATATACATTCAGCCCGTTGTCACGACATAATCAAACATTAGACATTTCCCGACTATCGACCATTTGTGGTGCGACAAGGAATTTTTATACTGGGAGAAGTTAAATACCTGACACTCCTTTATGTATTGGAATCTCAAGCTAATGACACTGTGAGCACTGTTAATTTTCTTACCTGGACTAATTAATGTGACATAAACAGAAATCTTCTCTCTGTTTATCTTGGGAGTGGAGGGTTATGAATGAAACAGAAATCTTAATACCAGTAACAAAGTAAACGTTCCCCGAAGAAGAGGATTTTAATCAGTCTTTGAGTAGCTGGGGTTTATTTTGCCAAAATAACACTGGATTTGCTGTGTGACCCATTGATAAAGGTGTTTTTTTGTTGTTATGTTACTGCTTTCATAAGGTCATACTGGACACGTAGATAAATGGTCAACTCGTTCTGACACAGTGCTGACATCGAGTGAGAATGTAGATGTAAAGGACGCGAATGTGTGTACAGTTCTGTTGAGTTGACAAGTCACTCACTCAATCATAGTTAGAAGTCAATAAAGGGTAGACTGCTGATGACATTTCATACATTTAATAATGGACGTACACTTCGACATCACGATTACAGTCATTTGAACAGGTTGGCACAAAAATCATCGTATACTTGAAAAATGGGTGACAATATCAGATGTGCATTTATGTGGCATGTAAATATAATGGAACGATAGTAGACAAGCACTCAATATTCTGGTTGTCTATCGTCTCATGCTTCAACTGACTAATCGCGTCAGTTAAGGTGGATACATAATCATCAACAATGGTTCACTGACAACCTTCTCCTGGCTAAGTTTCTCAAGCCGTAAATTCATCCAATGTTTATAGTAACAATGTTAAACCACAGTAGTGGGTTTTAATAATATGTAGATCTCTGTACCATCATCAGATAATAAGACCTTTTCTGTTCTCCGACAATGATCCGCTTACAATGGCGGGAATCCAAAATGGCTCTCCTCCGTGAGCTTCGCTCACCCAGGATGAAAAATTATGAAGTAGAATTACTTCGTTATTCATACGTAAATGTCCTCATTGGGCTTCTATACATATCTGCTATCAATAAGGCTGGTTACATCAAGTGATCTAGTGCTGCTAGATAACACGTCATCTTCATCTGTAATCAACAATCCTAGATGTACGATAATACATCTCCCATCTAGGCTTAGCAAAAAAGTTCAGCAAAAAGGTTTTGGTTTTACCTGGCTTTAGGAAAACACATACAAGCGAATAACGCACGCCATTCCTAGGCGTTAATAATGGACATTAGGAGAATCTCTGATAATACAATCATACAGAGAAACAATCTCCTTCCTAGAATAAATCACAGAGATCAATCTTCAAACTTTCTAATCGACCAGCCCATAGTAGCGACGACATGACAGCCTTCTCTGTCCACACACCCAAAATCGACGCATGCGCAGAAAAGCCTTTCACCCCAGAGTTCAGCTCACAAAATAGTCCGACATAGAAATACAAAGATACAAAGATATAAGACCGAATCACCTTAAATAGTCAAGGAATAAATATAAATTCGGGCCATAAACATTTTAAGCAAGACCAATCTGTTTCTGGCCATACCAGACGAAAAATGACGTAAATCTAGTATTCATACGCCAGATTGAGACACAAGAACAGATAACCCATATAACCGAATATAACATCGATCAATCAGGGTTCTGTCCCTTAGACTAAGAATCATTGATTCTCAAATAAAATACTTTTCATCAGACAAATAGTTATACTTTACATTTGAATGCCTACCAACAGTAATCTGTGCGCAACAGACTACCACACCCCCCGGGAAAAAAAATGAAAATCATTTTTTTTTTTTCCATCTGAGAGCAACATACAATAGGCTCACGACGCATGTATAATGCGCAGATGAAGAATATCAGCAATTTATAACGCCAAATTAAGGCAAAGTCGAAGTATAGATCGACCGGTGAGAATATATCTCAACATCTCAGAGAAAGTATTTCTCTAAGTATAAATATTTCCAGGGAGGTGTCACCAACGCATACTACAATACTGGCAATGACACAATGTATACAATAATTTCAATTACAATTTCATATTAAGTACCATAAGTTCATGATTGACAAAAGAAAAATCATCAAAAGAGTAGCGGTGAATATACATTAGTGAACCGCTAAATGTTTATACAATCACTATATCATATACGGTATTACCAATGTGTACATATTTTGATATAGAAAAAATAACTATTGTAAAGTTAGACACATTAGAAAGTCCAAGATTTAACAGTTAGGTGGAATCATGTGGGCATCTAGACAGAATGTCTGCCATCACATTTTCTGAACCACGGATAGCTCGCACCGAGAAATGAAAAGGTTGAAGAGCAATGGCGTATCGAGTTGATCTCGAGCTCTTCAAGTTTTTACTTTGAATAGCTGTAAGAGCTTTCTGGTCAGTTTCCACTATGAAATGCGCGCCAAGAAGGAATCTTTGAAGTTTGAGAATTGACCAAACCATCGCCAAAAGTTCACGGTCTAAAACCGAGTAATTCCTCTCTGCCGCATTAAGTTTTCGTGAGATATACATTACAGGATGCAGAGTTTCTGAGTACTCTTGCATTAGTGCCGCTCCGATCCCAGTGGATGAAGCGTCACTACGAAGAACAAATGTCTTATCTGTAGTAGGTAACATTAAGATAGGTGGAGTTGAAAACAAATTTTTAATCTTATCCAAAGAGGATTGGCATTCCTGAGACCAGTGGACCATATTAGGAGACCCTTTCTTTAGTAACGAAGAAAGCGGTGCCATGATAGAGGATAGATTCTGAATGAATCGTCCATAAAATTGTATAAGACCTAAGAGACTTCTCACTTGCTTTTTAGTCTTAGGAATAGAGATGTTAAGTATTTTACTGGTATTATGGTCCTCTGTCTTTAGGAAACCATGACCGACACGGTGACCTAGGAAAGAAATTTCGCTAAAACCAATACATGCTTTAGAGGGTTTCGCTGTCAACTTATGCTCGCGTAAGGTAGACAGTAATTCATATAACCCTAAATAGTGATCTTCCCAAGTATCACTGAAAAGACAGATGTCGTCTAAGTACGCAATGACATCTGAACGATGAGATAGGATTCGACGCATCATGCGTACGAATGTAGCTGGGGCGTTCATAAGGCCGAAAGGCATGAAATTCCATTGAAACAAACCCCTAGGTGTAGAAAAAGCAGTAAGAGGTTTGGCTCGTTCACTTAATGGGACTTGCCAATATCCTTTTGACAAATCAAGTTTAGTGAAGAAATGAGATTTAGAAAGCCTAGTAAGTAGCTCTTCTAGTAAAGGCATAGGTTCAGCATCGAACTTCGTAACCTGATTCAATTTGCGATAATCAACGCAAAGACGTATGTTATTGTCTTTTTTCCGAACAATAACCATCGGCGAAGAATATGCTGAACTGGATGGTTCGACTATTTTTAATTCTATCATCTCATCCAACTCTTTCTCGACCTGTGTCTGAAAATGTATAGGTATAGGATATGGTCTGACCCTAATAGGATTATGGTCAGTTAGAATAATGTCATGTTCAATGACATTGGTGTGTCCAGGAATGTCAGTAAGGACATCCTGAAATGTTTGTAACATAGAAGAAACTTGTCGCTGTTCCTCTAGAGATAAATTAGGAGAAACAGTAACGTTTTTCCATGATTCACTAGAATGAAGTGGAATCACTGGAAGAGGGAGATTTACATCCGAGAAACTTGTTTCTTCATCCTGTATTACTGACAAGGATGAGAAATGACCATGTGGTACTGGGGAATCGTCCGTTGCCTGAAAAATAGGCAGCAAATACTCAGGACGTTCATGGAATTCCGTAAGCATATTGATGTGGAAGGTTTTATGCTTCCCATCAATATCGACAATATAGTCAACATCGGAAATTTTCGAGATTATATCGAACGGACCTTTCCATGAGATAAGAAGTCTGTTTTCCCTACAAGGTAGCAGAACATATGCTTTGTCCCCAGGACAAAGTTGTCGTAAGGTTCTTTTCTTATTGGCAAATTGCCTTGCCTTCTGTTTGGCAAATTCAGAAGAAGAAGTTGCTAATCTGCATGCTTCGATAATCTTGTGTCTAAGCGCGATGACATATTCGTAAGAAGATTTTGTGTCATCATCAATATTATCAGCTGTTATAAGATCATGAAGCAAAGACATAGGGCCGCGCGGTCGCGCGCCGAAGACAAGTTCAAAGGGAGAAAATCCTGTATGTTCATTGGGGACCTCTCTATACGCAAAGAGGGCCGCGGGCAAAACCCTATCCCAATCTTGAGGATGATCCTCAGTTATTTTCCCTAGTAAGTTTTTGAGTGTTCTGTTTAGACGTTCTACCATCCCATTAGACATAGGATGATAGATACTACTCAATGATCTATCTATCTTCAGAGTAGACATCACTTGAGACATGGTATCCGATATCAATTGGGTGCCATGATCCGATAATATTTCTCCGGGGAATCCCAGACGATAAAAATATAAGCCAAAGAGCGTCTGCAATATCGGCAGTGGAAATGCTCTTCAGAGGTATAGCCTCTGGCCAACGTGTGCACATGTCAACACACGTTAAGATAAACTGATGTCCTCTGGCAGATTTGATCTTAAACGGACCAATAATGTCTATTGCCATTTTCTGAAACGGCCGAATAGGAATATCTGCAGCCTGAATAGGTGCAGCATGGCGTGGACCTTTGGATTTGACTTCTTGACATACCTTACAAGATCGGCAATAAATCCGTATGTCTTTGTTTACGAAAGGCCAAAAGAAAGCCGCAAGAACTCTTGACTTAGTACGGGAAAAACCCATATGTCCAGCACACTGAGAGTCATGAGCGTGCTGCAAAACTTTAACTCTCAAATTCTTGGGAACAAGAATCTGAGAATGCATTGACGTAGTAGAGTCTTGGACCATACGCACAAGTACGCCATTTTTCATTGTAATCCAAGATTTTCGATTTGTATCTTTATTTGGATCACCTTTTGTTGCAAGAGTGAAGAATTTCTTTAGAGTGGGATCATCTTCTTGCTGTTTTATAAATGAGTCACGAGAAATTACCAAGGGATCATCTTGGTTATGCACTTCAGCATCTTCAGTAGATGAAGTTTGAGGCATATTGAGAGCTTGTGCTCTTGTGACTACTGCATTAGCAGTTTGCATATTTTGATCTTCCCAAGCAGCAATTTGTTGCGGAGTGCATTCTTTGACTCCGTGAATACGACCAATGATGAGATCAGCGATCGGATTCGGCAGAAGACATGCGTGCACATCTCCCGTAAAGAAAGGAGTAGCAATATTGATGATAGCAGTAGAGTACTTCTCTAAGGTGCCGCCAAATGTTACACATTTGACTACTTTGCCTGTGGCATGGGAAGGATCTACGAGTGACTGCCTAACACCAATGGTGGTGCATCCAGAATCAAAAAGAATTGAGACTGGGCTATCATTTACTAGACCTTTATGTAAGACAAGAGATCCTCTTCCATCATGCGCGACTGACGCAGGAAGAGCAGGGAGAGGGTGACCACAACTTAAAGTAGACACCGTAGTTGGTTCGAATAATGTTTTGCATTGGGAGCATTGAGATGCTCTCCCAAAATCAAAAGCAGAACATGCCATATTATTAGAGTTTTTATTATCATTAGTCTGATTACAGGCTTCATGGGACTCTTGCTGCGCAGAGTTTGCCTGATAATGTGATTTATGTCCTCTGTATTGAGATCTACCTCGATTATTATTGCCTCTCCAATTATTATTGTTTCCTCTATTGTAACCCCTATTTGGGTTTGAGTCATAGTTCTCATGGTTACAATCATTATGTTCATTATAATGAGTATCTCTGTAATTATGGTCTTGTTGTCTCCATGACGGATGACTTGGATAGTTCCTATAATGACTTCCTCTGCGGAAATTCCTATAATTGTGGTAACCCCTGTATCGAGGGCTGTCAACTCGTCTCCAGTTCTTCGAAGAAGAACCTTGAAATGATTGATTACCTTGATTTTGATAATTATTCGAGTTACTCTTTTTATCAAACCTGTTTTGTGGTCCTTGAAATTTGTGTGAGTAATTAGGGTTGTATGGTGTTGCTGAAGCAACTGGCATACTTTCCTTAACCTTAGCATTGCTAATAACTACGTCCGGATGTGCAGTGACGTATTGGGTACAATATTGTTCCATTTCTTTTAGTGTCTTGGGTTTACGCTCATGTAGGAATTCAAGGAATGGTTTATTTACACTTGACATAATCTTGTCTCTGAGCAACAAGTCCATAAGGGCTTCATATGTCTTTTCTGTTTTGGACAGCTCAATCCAACGATTAAATGTAAGACGTGTCCTTGCAATGAATTCTGAGAATTCTACCCCTGTTTCAGGTACCATTCTCTTAAACAAAAGACGGTAACCTTCCTCTGTCAATTGATATTTTTTTAATAAGGCTGCTCTGATAACATCATAATTATCCTGGTCAGCCTCTTCTACCAAGCTTAAACTAGTCAGAGTGTCACCTTTCAGTATCTCTGATAACTGATTAGCATATTGTGATCTATCCACATTATGATTTCGACAAGAACGTTCAAACCTATCCAGCCACACTGTTATATCGTCACTGGATGGATTAAATGCTGGTAGCTTGATCTTGTAAATAAAAGGTTTACCATTACCACCAGATGACTGATTAACATTACTCATATTTGTCAATTTCAATTTTTCTAACTCAAATGCTACAAGTTTTTCCTCATGTTCCCTTTTTGCCTTTCTCTCCTCGGCTTCAGCTTCTCTTTGTAATCTTTTTTCTTGAGCCTCAGCTTCTAATCTTTTATTTTCAGCCTCAGCTTCTCTTTGTAATCTTTTTTCTTGAGCCTCAAGTCTTTTTTCTTCAGCCTGAAGTTTTCTTTCCTCTGCTTGAAGTTTTCTTTCCTCTGCTTGAATTTGCAACCTTAAATTCTCAGCATCTATTTTCTTTTGTCCGGCTTCTGCTTTCAATTTATTTTCCTCTTTTTGTTTCTTTTCTTCTGACTTCAATGCCATGGCCCATTGAGCAGTCGAGTATTCTTCCAATTCTTTACCAGACTTGCCTAGGGATTTCCCTATCTCAATAAAGTAATCTAAAGTCGACATAATGTTTAACAATATGTGACTAGTTACCTGAAAAAGTCAATGAAATTTATTCCACCGTAAATGAGAGCAAGTTTTAATAAACTTGAATAATCAGCTCCCTTTACCCCAATCTCTGTGGGAGACAAGCCTTTAATAAGGTCTTGTATACTCACTTGTATAATAATAATAATAATAGTAATAAACTACAAGTTTATTCTATACTACAAGTGTACTACACAGCTAGTAGTGTATGATCAAATATACCTTATAGCATATGTCAACCAACAACATAAACAAAGGACAATCAAGAAAGACAACATGGAAACATTCGCAGGAATCAAATAAGTTAAATAGGAAAACTGAAGAAAATAATCACAGAATCTGTGATGATAACTGCGCGGAAATAAACAAAACAAATGACGCCACAGTGTATAAATATGAAGTTGTATAGAACTAATTGAAAGGACAGAGTAGACCTACAGGTACCAACAAATCAAAACAAAACTAAAGAACAGAAAAATATTACAAAACAACGATAGGAACAGTCGTCACAACTAACAAAAATAGCAACAAATTGTCGCTAGCAAATTTTCAATTAAGAAAATTCGCGCCTATAGAACACTAATATAAGCCCTCTATGACGTGGGAAATCTTATATTAGACACCTTACCCAACCGCCCACAGACATATACACAACACTAATATGCAACATGTAAACACTTAAACATAAATATATATATTTCATATAATGGAATGTGTTGCATAGAAGGCTCAGATGTTGTTCTAAAACAATAGTACTGCCACTTTAATACATTAATACTTCTGGCCTAAACTATTACAATGTTCAATATAGAGTAGAACACCAGAAGATCCACCGTTGAAATATAAGCACTTCTCGCTAACACAGTTAATACCCTGATGTGCAATGATGTCTGTTCTAACACAAATGTCAACAAGCGCTGACCTAGTTACTGCCTCTGCTTGACAGGTCAGGTCACGTAACGAAACTGCTGACTAGCTGACATCGACTGTAGACTTGTAATGCTGGTGTTTATGTGTGTCGTATGCGGCCACAGGAAACGATCTGGTATCAGTAGCTGACTTCTGGCAATGTCCACTGTGCAGGTTAGACCCAGAAATCTGGCCTACCACATTGATAACGGAGTTTTTTATTGTTATGTTACTGCTTTCATAAGGTCATACTGGACACGTAGATGAATGGTCAACTCGTTCCGACACAGTGCTGACATCGAGTGAGAATGTAGATGTAAAGGACGCGAATGTGTGTACAGTTCTGTTGAGTTGACAAGTCACTCACTCAATCATAGTTAGAAGTCAATAAAGGGTAGACTGCTGATGACGTTTCATACATTTAATAATGGACGTACACTTCGACATCACGATTACAGTCATTTGAACAGGTTGGCACAAAAATCATCGTATACTTGAAAAATGGGTGACAATATCAGATGTGCATTTATGTGGCATGTAAATATAATGGAACGATAGTAGGCAAGCACTCAATATTCTGGTTGTCTATCGTCTCATGCTTCAACTGACTAATCGCGTCAGTTAAGGTGGATACATAATCATCAACAATGGTTCACTGACAGAACCTTCTCCTGGCTAAGTTTCTCAAGCCGTAAATTCATCCAATGTTTATAGCAACAATGTTAAACCACAGTAGTGGGTTTTCATAATATGTAGATCTCTGTACCATCATCAGATAATAAGACCTTTTCTGTTCTCCGACAATGATCCGCTTACAATGGCGGGAATCCAAAATGGCTCTCCTCCGTGAGCTTCGCTCACCCAGGATGAAAAAATTATGAAGCAGAATTACTTCGTTATTCATACGTAAATGTCCTCATTGGGCTTCTATACATATCTGCTATCAATAAGGCTGGTTACATCAAGTGATCTAGTGCTGCTAGATAACACGTCATCTTCATCTGTAATCAACAATCCTAGATGTACGATAATACGTCTCCCATCTAGGCTTAGCAAAAAAGTTCAGCAAAAAAAGGTTTTGGTTTTACCTGGCTTTAGGAAAACACATACAAGCGAATAACGCACGCCATTCCTAGGCGTTAATAATGGACATTAGGAGAATCTCTGATAATACAATCATACAGAGAAACAATCTCCTTCCTAGAATAAATCACAGAGATCAATCTTCAAACTTTCTAATCGACCAGCCCATAGTAGCGACGACATGACAGCCTTCCTGTCCACACCCAAAAACGACGCATGCGCAGAAAAGCCTTTCACCCCAGAGTTCAGCTCACATAATAGTCCGACATAGAAATACAAAGATACAAAAATATAAGACCGAATCACCTTAAATAGTCAAGGAATAAATATAAATTCGGGCCATAAACATTTTAAGCAAGACCAATCTGTTTCTGGCCATACCAGACGAAAAATGACGTAAATCTAGTATTCATACGCCAGATTGAGACACAAGAACAGATAACCCATATAACCGAATATAACACCGATCAATCAGGGTTCTGTCCCTTAGACTAAGAATCATTGATTCTCAAATAAAATACTTTTCATCAGACAAATAGTTATACTTTACATTTGTATGCCTACCAACAGTAATCTGTGGTTGCAAGTGGAATTTATGGAAGGGGAAGTAATCTTTAGAATGGTGTTTTGAACATATTAAATTTCGAGTTGCAACGCTTGATTAAGCGGATACTTGTCTGACTTTAGGATAGAATTATCTTTTCCTATTTTTCGGGTGACAGAGTACAGATAAGCGTGTGAACGCTGTTTAATGTATTTATTCTGTACTGTTTTGAGTTATGTGAATAGCTCGCTAGTCTGCATGTGTTATCGAGAACGGTGTTCAAGACAACCGAATCTCGTGACGGGTTTTTTGGCGGGACTAGTGTGTGATTTTGGGAGTTGTGTTTTGGGCGTGGACCGTGTAGGTCGAGTCCCAGTGTTTTTGGATAATGTATGCCTACGTAGGATTTGAGAAAATGTCGACTTATATATTTCGCTGTGTGTACAGCCTATTTGATAAACTGCAGTGAAGACTGTTTAGGCCATATGAAGATTATTATAGCTGCCGTGTGTTGCAGGCTTTATTGAGTAATGCAGTACTGTTTAGGCCATATGAAGATTATTATAGCTGCCGTGTGTTGCAGGCTTTATGGAGTAATGCAGTACTGTTTAGGTCATATGAAGATTATTATAGCTGCCGTGTGTTGCAGGCTTTATGGAGTAATGAAGTACTGTTTAGGCCATATGAAGATTATTATAGCTGCCGTGTGTTGCAGGCTTTATTGAGTAATGCAGTACTGTTTAGGCCATATGAAGATTATTATAGCTGCCGTGTGTTGCAGGCTTTATTGAGTAATGCAGTACTGTTTAGGTCATATGAAGATTATTATAGCTGCCGTGTGTTGCAGGCTTTATTGAGTATTGCAGTACTGTTTAGGCCATATGAAGATTATTATAGCTGCCGTGTGTTGCAGGCTTTATTGAGTAATGCAGTACTGTTTAGGTCATATGAAGATTATTATAGCTGCCGTGTGTTGCAGGCTTTATGGAGTAATGAAGTACTGTTTAGGCCATATGAAGATTATTATAGCTGCCGTGTGGTGCAGGCTTTATTGAGTATTGAAGATTTGTTTAGGCCATATGAAGATTATTATAGCTGCCGTGTGATGCAGGCTTTAGTGAGTATTGGAGTACTGTTTAGGCCATATGAAGATTATTAGAGCTGCCGTGTGATGCAGGCTTTATTGAGTATTGAAGTACTGTTTAGGCCATATGAACATTATTATAGCTGCCGTGTGGTGCAGGCTTTATTGAGTATTGAAGTACTGTTTAGGCCAGGATGTGGACAGGCCGTATTATATATATTTAATGCAGTATTATATTATATTGAATCGTATTTGCTAGCGAATGCGAGTACATTTATGGTGGTTTACAGTCAACAGGATCTGACATCTACGACTATTCGCGTCGATAGCCTAAGTGGCGTAGTTTTGTATCATTGGATATGATTTAAGATGTGCCTGGGTGGCGTATACGATTAAGAAATTGTTACCTCTACAGTGATATGTACTTGAAGCAAGAGGATAATATGAAGCAAATTTTGTCCACCAGACCATAACATATCTAGAGGATCAGTCACTACAAGTTGGAAATAATACATATGACTTTCACGTGACAAGAGTGTAGAACACTTGACTGTGTTATAATTAGCCTTATGTAGGCGTGGCTTGAATCTGGTGTACTTCAGAACTGTGACCTAAATATTATCTGCGTGGGTGGCGCATTTGAGAAACAACGCACGCTTTATTTGGTAGTATGCAACTTTACACCAGTAGCAATTGACGTCCTATTTCGTGCCTATAGACTACAACAACGTCTGCAGTGGTCAAGGAAGTTCAATTAGACTTGGACAGTATTTGTACCAGCATTTGTACGGGTTGTCACAGATTTCTGCAATATTCGAGTTACCTGTGCCAGTTATCACCATCACAAGTTCAAGATGTTATGATACACGGAGTTGCCGTGTACATTTCAGACTACAGAAGAGTCAAGAGGGGCAGTGTGTGCTGTATTATGGTTCCTGTCAACGTGTGCATTGTTAAGCACATATCATATTGACGAAATTACCTGAAGACAAGCGAATCAAGTTCCAGTGCTTTCCCGCAGTGGAGGTTTTAGCAGTCTATGTGATATCCAGTATCGTGGCGGAAAAGAAGCGGGATCATTGACAAGATAAGTGATTGTGTCTTGTGTAAATTGTGTCACTTCATATATGTCGCTAGGCCTCCCTAATTGCTCATTTTGTTATTATTGTTGTTTATGTCTAATTTGACATATGATTAAGATTTGATGCATAGGTGTTAATGGCTGTTGACATATGTCGATTTTCCTGATAATGATGTGACTTGATAAAGGTGCTATAAAAAGGAATTGGTGATACAGAATTGATGAATAAGCTCATTTCTTGACAAATAGTTAACTTTGTGAGCTGGAAGGGTAATTGTCAAACCTTTTGCGACAGTAATTTGTCATAACTATAAGTGATTACTATATATAGTTGATTAAGTAAGTGAATCACCATGGATCGTGATATGTGCCCTACAGATATAAGGCCTATGTTGGAGTCTGCATTGGTGGTAGGTAGAGATGGTAAGGGATTGAGAGGTGCACGACTTGGGAGAATGGATAATGGATGATTTTTTGATTAATGTGTCAACATCCCTGGAGTTATTTGCTGAACACAACTTTAAGTTTGTTTGCAATTTGGTAATGGCTAAGGATTTGGTGAATTTGCTACGACACCTTCGTGTGTTTGTGCAACAGTATATTGAACTTGAACACGGACATATAATGCAAAGCATGTTCAAAATAATCCACAACCATACATCTGATGAGCAGGAAAGGGAATTGAGAATTGAGAAACAAGCAAAAGTAAACAAACAAAGTGCTCTACAGCAAAGAGAGAATTTCCTAGAAGGTGTTGCTAAAGAGAACGAACTACAGGCAACTGTGTATAGGCTTAAAAGTGAGATACTTGAATCAAACTCAGAACTTTCTAGTGCACAAGCTACATTAAATTCAACTTTAAGCAAAGTCCAAGACTTGGAAACTCAGATAGGTAATCTCATGCGGGAACTTCAAGAACAGAAAGAGATGTATGAGAAATTGAAGGTTGAGAGAAATGTCTGTGAGAAGACTTACATAGAAATGCTTCATGAGGTGATGAATGATAATGCGATGCTCAGTGATCAAATTGGGGAGATCAATCTTGTGCCCCCCAAGAAGAGTAATGAGATTATGGAAAAACAATGATGATGTCCAGACTGAAACACTTCAGATAGAGTTGACTCAGTTGAGGGCAAATAAAGAACAGTACGAGAAAGAGACTTTAGTGGAGTTGACGGCTGAGAAAGAGAAGGTCGCTAAAATTGAAAATTTGCTAGCAGAAGAAAGCGAC
The DNA here is from genome assembly GCA_024509875.1 of Oreohelix idahoensis. Lineage (NCBI taxonomy): Eukaryota > Metazoa > Mollusca > Gastropoda > Stylommatophora > Oreohelicidae > Oreohelix > Oreohelix idahoensis. The sequence continues at coordinate 131,455 of JAMPIV010009860.1, forward strand.
AAAGTTTTGGCTGTTAAGGAGTTAAATAAAAGGTTAAGTGAAACGATTTCACTTAAAGATAATGAAATTGCGGAAGCAAGGGAAAGAATATTTGGCTTACTAGATATGGTTTTGAAAAACAAAAGGTGCTCTTCTGTCAATGTTCACAATGATAGACAGAAAGTTGCGAAAAGTCAACCCCATACACTTTTTGCTCAGAGAGATTTCATTCATGGTAAAGATAGATCTTATCGTGGTAAATACAACTTTAAAAGTTCTAATATTACTGATAGTTCCAGTGATAATTCTTGGCGTCAGACCAACAAAGATTCTAGTGTAACAGGCAGTTCTGTTGGTCAGGAAAAGATAGGTGATAAATTTCAGGTCAAGATTCATAAGAACAAATATTTCTCTACTACTGGAAATACTCAGAAATTAATAGCGGGTGTTGAGACTATTACTACTTGTTCCAAAGATGAAACCCATATGCGGAACAATAGAGATACTATTGTTTCTGGCAGTTGTCAAACTCAGCACAGTCAGTTTGAAACTATTGGTAAATATATTCCCATAAGGGAAAAGAAAAACAGTTCTAGAAAGAGAGATAACCCCAAGAGTAAACAGTACCAAGGGAGATCAGAAAATAATAATTTTCCCTCTCGTAGATACTGTAGACAATTTAACAAATCTCAAAGTTTTTGATTGTAAGAATGTTGGAAAGTATGATAGAGATAATAGCTTTTCAAATGTTGCTTTATATCACCAGAGTAATGTTCCTAAACAAAAGACTAAAGTCATTTTTTGTAAACAAGGCAACGGTAATAATAAGTATTTTGATCATAGATCAAATAATAAGCGCAATTGTGCTAATTTTGTTCAACATGAGCCCAGAGTCATTTATAATCAAAGTAAACAGAGTAAAAATAACAGTGGATGCTTGAATACTATTGATTGCTCTACTTGTTGTTGTGAATGTGAGACTTTGTTTCAGCGTAAGACAGCGGCGACATTCAAGGTCGGTCATGTTGTCCCCAAGAATTCTATGATATCTACATGTGATAGAGAGAGCTAGTGACATCGTGAAGAGACCGGGTTTTTACACAAGCCGGTACTGGGTAATTGTAAATGTGATTTCTACGTTTTTTTTCATTAAATTTCACTATTGAGTAAAATGGAAATTTTCATTTGTATTTGTTGACAGAAGCTACGTTGCGATAAGGGTCAAGGCTTCTGTGACATATTGACGGTCAGGAATGTGAGTCAACTTTCCGCTCGAGAAGTACCAACCGAAACCTGTCAGCGTCTAAATAGCAATCTGAGGTGTTACTTTCTGAAGGTCAAGCATGTTTACAAGAGAGTGGGAGACTTCGCGTCTGATTTTTTTTTTTTTTATGTGAAGATAGTAAATATTTTTGTATTCTATATTAGTACATGACATGTTGTTGTTTTGAAATAACATATAATTTTGTTGTAATGATTATTTCTATGCATCATTTGATTGCCATAATTTTTTATTGTTATTTATATGTCTGTATTTTGATGATGTATTAATACATTTTTATGCTATTTATATATTATTGTGTTGATAATGTGTAGTATGTAATTATTATCCTTTATACTACTCTGTTCAACTTAGAATTTTTGCAACTGTGTTGTTTAGGATAGTTTTGTACATGATGAGATTGCACAAACTCATTTATTGTGTTGATGTAGTGGTTACTTTTTAGATAGTCCTGAGTGTTCGTTATTCACTTAATTTATATTTTTCTCATGTTTTGATGTCATGATTAATTAATATATAGAACATACAGAGAAGATGTGTATTATCTGGTATGTTGTGAAATGTAATTTTGGAAAATAGCTTGCATGTATCATACATGATCTTGTATTTGGATTTGTTAACTTTTTGTGAAACTTCGATTTTTCCAGAACTTGATTTTCTTGCCAGTCAGACATGTAGATTATTTTCTTAGCAGATTATTTTTAAAAAAAAAAAACTTATTTTTTGTAGATATTTTTTATAGAACCTTTTTTATATTTCATAGTAACAACAAAGTGTAGATTTATTTATAATGTATATCTTATCGATTTGAGTAAGAGATAGAGTTATACCTAAATAGCATTGTACGGAGCTGAACGTAATTGTCAGCAGAAAGAACTTAAAGGATAAATTAAATTTACATGTGTTGATTTAAAGGTTCCTTCGAGATAGGATTTTTTGTTTTATATTTCACTCATTTTGTTAAAATATTGATTTCGTTATTAGGCTTTACTTAAAGTATTACTGAACTACTTAAAAATTAAATACTGTTTTTATGTAACTTATCGAGAAAAAAAAAATATGTTTGTACGGTACTGTTGAAAAAAATGATTTTTTTTTTTTTTGGCATTGTAATTTTTTGTTGTGTGTGCCCAGCATTTGACTTCGTGATATCATTGATATGTAGTTTGATTAGTTCTTGTAAAAAGTTGTTTTTTATTATGATGTATTTTTTATTTTTAGCGCTTGATTGTGCGTTGGTCGTATTAGTTATAGTAATGCTATTACTTGTTTGTTCGATGCCTATAATTTATTTATGTTAGTTTTGTATAACTCTTATAACTTAGTTAAATTACTTATTAGCTTTTGTTTAGTTATAAATTATTTTTTGATGGTATTAGTATAGATATACTTTGATATTTTGTGTTGTGCCTTTCGATCATGTTTATATATTTTTTTTTTGAATAGGTTATCTGATCAAAACAGTTATTAGTATATACTGTTATTGACTTTCTTTGCGTTCGTGCCTTTGCTTTCTATCTGTCTTTGGTAACTATTCTTCATTTCATTCCTTCTTTTCTGTTGTCTTTTCGGTATGGATTTCATATCTTGTTTATACTTTCGTACCTCATCTTCGTTTTACTTGATTCTATTTGTATACTTTGTCTTCTTTCAACACTTATACCTCTATTCTTTGTATTGTTGGAGTGGTTATATGACTTGATATAACATATCTACTTTTGACAGTTGTATTTATTTTACATGTAATTGTCCAACTTAATTATGAGTATATGGTATTGTTGAGTTCTTACTTTCCTTTTTTACAGATCATTCTTCTTTTGATTGATCTTGTGTTTTCTCTTTCGATTGGTTGTTTTCGGTTTGGTTTGTACTAAATATACGTAACTTAATTTTGGAACTGAAACTGATCATATTTGTATATTTAGCTAATTACTTTTATACTTAGCTGATTATGCTGTATGCTTTAATTGCTACTTTACACTTTAATGCTGATATTTGTTGTAGATATAATTTGATTTAAAATAAGATATTTTTGTAGGCATACATTAGAGCTTAATTGTCTTCTAAATTTTTCGTTTTTGGGAGTTAATTTTTTCAAAAAAAATGATAGAATCATTTTTTTTCCCGGAGCGGGTGGTAACTGTTGCAAGTGGAATTTATGGAAGGGGAAGTAATCTTTAGAATGGTGTTTTGAACATATTAAATTTCGAGTTGCAACGCTTGATTAAGCGGATACTTGTCTGACTTTAGGATAGAATTATCTTTTCCTATTTTTCGGGTGACAGAGTACAGATAAGCGTGTGAACGCTGTTTAATGTATTTATTCTGTACTGTTTTGAGTTATGTGAATAGCTCGCTAGTCTGCATGTGTTATCGAGAACGGTGTTCAAGACAACCGAATCTCGTGACGGGTTTTTTGGTGGGACTAGTGTGTGATTTGGGAGTTGTGTTTTGGGCGTGGACCGTGTAGGTCGAGTCCCAGTGTTTTTGGATAATGTATGCCTACGTAGGATTTGAGAAAATGTCGACTTATATATTTCGCTGTGTGTACAGCCTATTTGATAAACTGCAGTGAAGACTGTTTAGGTCATATGAAGATTATTATAGCTGCCGTGTGTTGCAGGCTTTATTGAGTAATGCAGTACTGTTTAGGCCATATGAAGATTATTATAGCTGCCGTGTGTTGCAGGCTTTATTGAGTAATGCAGTACTGTTTAGGCCATATGAAGATTATTATAGCTGCCGTGTGTTGCAGGCTTTATGAGTAATGAAGTACTACATATGAAGATTATTTTTATGGAGTAATGAAGTACTGTTTAGGCCATATGAAGATTATTATAGCTGCCGTGTGTTGCAGGCTTTATTGAGTAATGCAGTACTGTTTAGGCCATATGAAGATTATTATAGCTGCCGTGTGTTGCAGGCTTTATGGAGTAATGAAGTACTGTTTAGGCCATATGAAGATTATTATAGCTGCCGTGTGTTGCAGGCTTTATGGAGTAATGAAGTACTGTTTAGGCCATATGAAGATTATTATAGCTGCCGTGTGTTGCAGGCTTTATTGAGTAATGCAGTACTGTTTAGGCCATATGAAGATTATTATAGCTGCCGTGTGTTGCAGGCTTTATGGAGTAATGAAGTACTGTTTAGGCCATATGAAGATTATTATAGCTGCCGTGTGGTGCAGGCTTTATTGAGTATTGAAGATTTGTTTAGGCCATATGAAGATTATTATAGCTGCCGTGTGATGCAGGCTTTAGTGAGTATTGGAGTACTGTTTAGGCCATATGAAGATTATTAGAGCTGCCGTGTGATGCAGGCTTTATTGAGTATTGAAGTACTGTTTAGGCCATATGAACATTATTATAGCTGCCGTGTGGTGCAGGCTTTATTGAGTATTGAAGTACTGTTTAGGCCAGGATGTGGACAGGCCGTATTATATATATTTAATGTAATGCCCGGGAAATTATGTTATATTGACTCGTGTTTGTGCTAGCGAATGCGAGTACATTTATGGCCAGTAATAACTGTCTTGATATTTGATACTACTTGTGAAGTTTTCTTTCCTTTATGGTAAATAAAATTTACATAAACTGTATTAACTGTGTTGGTCAGCTTGTCCCAAATATCCCTACTCCATTAAGATAGTTTCACGTTTGTGCGTCTAATTGTCGTCACTTATCTATGTGTGTGTGTGAGTGGTTGATATATATTAATATATCTAGAAAAGTGTACTGTCCGATCCACAAATTGCTGTTGTAGAGATAGGCTGGACTGGGGTACCTTCTCAAATCCAGGGACAGACTCTATTTTCACCATTTCACTCGTGAAATCTATTTCTTTACCTTATCTCTCACTGAGTTGCCACCTGTTCTAAATCCTATTCAGACGGACCAAAAATAGATCTTAAATGCCTATCAAAAATCTACGACAGTCACTTTAATTTTAATTGTATGTGAGAATGAAAGTAAAGATGTACCGTACAAAGAAAAATGCAAGAAAGGGTGTTTCAATGAAAGTAAAGGTGTACAAAGGAATAAAAGTAAATGTGTTCAAGATAAGAAAAGTAAAAAAAAAATGTCAAAAAGAGTACTGAATTCTGAGAGAATTAAAGTAGATTTTGAGAAAATTAGATTATACAGGGTGTCAAAAGTCAAGTCCTATAGGCAGTTTATTATTTTTCTCTCTAACCAGTGGCACTCGAGCTTTCCAGCCCTTTTGGCCCAATGACACATTATTGCGAGGCTGGGGAGCCAGTGCACTTTCCCTCCAACCCGGTCAGGAGCTTCGCTCCCTCCCATCCACATAGGGCTTATCTGCAGGAGCCATTCAGGTTATTCAGTCAAATCCCGGTCGATGACATTCCTACAAATGCAAGCGCCCGGACTTGAACCTTGAAAACCTGGCCGCTAGTGCAACATGGTAACCATTACACCAGCGCTACTCCCATTTATTATTTAGATGGCTTGAAAAATGTACCACGTTCAGCGAAAAAGTAGTGTTTCACCTTAATGGTTGACATAACAAACATAATGCATGATATTGGGTCACAATATAACGGAAGAACATGTGTAAAATAATCCACGAATTATGATATGGGGCAGCTTTTTTTGGGGAGCAAGATTTAACAAGAAACATTTCCAGGCAAGTGGATTCAACAACCTGGACCCATTGAATGGCCACTTAGGTCTCAAGACCTAGCTCCTATGGATTATTTTTTTATGGGGCCATCTCAGATCGGTTGTTTATGGCAGCCAATTCGAACATTTAATTTAATTTATATAATAAATTGCCTCTGAGGGTTGACTTTTGACCCACCCTGTATATGTTGAAATTAATGAATGTATAGACAAGTGATGCAGGCGTGTAAGAACTAGTAAGTGTAAACCACTAATATGGTCATTCTTAGTTATCTCAAAAACTAGAGCTGATAGAAAAAAATCTGATTACATTTTTGGAATCAGCAACCCAAAATTACCCAAGAACAGCTATAAAATTTAAGGCACCAAAATGTGTGTATACCAGTGTTATACTTTATTTATTATTAAATTTATGGATTATGTCTTCATTGGGCACTCTTTAATTAAGTGTTTCTTTTTAAGAAGCTGTTTAATTTTGCTTAATATAATAATCATCACATTAATGACAGTCAATATATTTTGTGTAAATTTATATTTGTTAAGTTTAATGAGTTACTGTCTGTAATTGATTGTAGTCTAAATGTGCATGTGATTCACAGTTTCCAAACCTACAAAGAAGACGCAACATTCACAGCAAAAACAATCAGATGTTTATAACAAAGATGTGTATAATGATGGTAATGATGATGTCATGTTTAATCAGCAAGGACTATCAGAAAAATCATCTTCCCTCATGTCAAAACTTCAAGAAATCATAAATAATAAGCCTCCCTCAGTGACAGTAAGTGGTGCATGTTTTCCTATGGTGTGTGTGCTTGTGTATGTATGCAAGTGTGCTTATAGAGAAAGAGAGAGGTAGAATTTTCAAGTTATAATGAAATTTTCAATACTTGGATTAAAAAATGATTATATTTGTTTGCATATTTTAATGTGGCAATCATTTTACAGTAGTCTATAACATATCAACATTTATGTGCCATGTATTATCCTTTTATGCATTTATTTTTATGTGATTTATCTCTGTATATAAACATCCAGTTTTCAGTATTACAAAATATCTCTTATGTATTATCATTATTAATTCATGTGACAAGCTAGCTTTGGTTTCTCTTGTTTCTACATTGATCTTTCATTATATCAACATTAATCTCTATAAATGGCGAAATTCATCTCTGCTACATGGTAACTACATCAACAGCAAATAACAATGATCTCAGTTTTTCCATTTTGTTCATCAACTAATTATTATCATCTTTGCCAAGTTATATTTCTAATTAAAATGTAACATATATTTTTAAAAAGTTTGGTTGTTCTCAGCCAACACTGTCATTGATCATCATGGATATCAAGTTATATCAACGAGTGAACAATTAACAGGGCTGCTGTAAAACTCGTATGGAAGTAATCAAAAAAGAAAAGAAAATGGTACTTAATATACATCAATGACTCCACTTTGTGTGAAGGTGTTTTTTTTTTTTTTTTTTTAAAGTGAAATCAGTGTATTATATTGCAGCAGTTATCATAATCTTTGCCATTACATTGTAGATTTTTTGGGGTTATTTCCACTGACATCAACAAGTAGTATAAATTTTTTATTTTTATTTTTTGGTCAGGAATATCAGGAAGAAACTGAAGATGTACCAAAGCCAGCTCCACCTTCTAAAGCAATGAAATTTCTACTACCAGCCCTTTCGAAACCTGTTGTCAAGCTTATGAGCCACCCTGAACCTAAGCTTCAAGTTCAAACATTACCAAGGTCTCCCACTCCACCACAACCTACTACACCACTACCCAACTTCATCAAACAGTTTGTTACAACAGAATGGTTTAACAAATATTTTCCTAACTGTAATGAAAATGATAAATTGAATGCATTGAATATTGCTTGTATTGGGTGTCTTAAAAATTATTTCATGTGGGGGGAAGTGAGAAAATGGGGTTTAAGAAGAGGAGGACCTGTGTGAAAGAAGTATTAGACTGAGATAAAGTAAACTTTAGCCAGAGCAGAAATCTGATTGAGCATCTTAGTCAGTTACATGAGTAAATAGTATGTGTAAGACAGATTATTTTCAGTTAAGCGTTATTATCAGCTTTGTTCTAGGGACTTTGTCTAATATGTTGTTTATGTGTTTACACCAGACTATGCCAAACCTTGGACAAGTGACACTTTTATGATTTCTAAGCTTCTCAGAATTGCGGAATGGATTGATAAAGTGGATGTGGCAGGTGCTTTGTATGCGTGTACACTGAAGAAGGTCAGAGTGAGAAAGACCCTTACTGTGGCCAGGACATTTGTAGCAGTGCTGAACCATCACACCTCACCTCCTATTTGTTCTGTGCTGACCTGGGACAAGGATATCAGGTACATGTTAGTTTAGTGAGTGGCTCAAGTAGTCAATGCCTGAATACAGTATTTGATTTGTGAACAGAATAGCTGATATTTTTAAAGAGCTTCCTTGGTATAGAGTTAGACTATTAGTAACCATCATCATCTTATTCCTTTGTGCTCCTTACAGAGCATGGTGCCACAATGACAGCTAATTCCATTCTCTTTGCATTTATAGGGCTTTTTTTCCTTTTACCATATGGATTCCTGAACAAGGACTCCCTTGTAATTCTATCAGCCAACTTCCTCAGCGCATAACCTGTTCAACACCATTGTCTTTTTTCATTTTATGTTCCACTGCACTTGTCTGGTCCTTTCTATCGGTTCCACATTGGCGATCATTGTGATAGAAATAAATATCGCTCAACTAGACACAGGTATTTCGGCTTTTTTGTATTTAGGTTTACACTTGAAATAAAGTTATGGTGGTGATTGAGTCTATCAAAAACATCTAGGTTATCCCGGGTCCTATATTCTTTAGTTGTATGCAGTGACAAGAATATAGATGACACTAATGGTGCACTTTTATGGGGTGCTTATTTGGCTGAGTGTCAGATCATTATTTGATCTCACTGAGAACTGTAATGATGGTGATGATGATGCCATTTTGATGGTGCCTGGTTCAAATCCCTGGAGTACCTGTCATTTACCTATTTTTAGTAATTATTTGACCGTACCATACCATTTATATCCTATTGTGCACAATCACCCATTTATGAAATTCTGTAACTTCTTATTGTCAACGCTGACTCATTTTAAAATGTACTGACATAAAATATATACTTTTAAGAGAGGACACTAGATTATACTAATACTTCAGACAAGGGTCTTTTATATTTGGACATGCGCCCTAATATAACCAACTAGGTTGAACAGGACGTGCCTCGCCAAAACGAGGCAAAAGTTTTACATTAAAAAAAAAAAACTAGATGATACGAGAAGATTCAGAACTAAATTGACATTGAGAAAAAGAACAGTGTAGCAGATAAACAAGAGCATTGTCTTGCTTCTGAGTTCATGATATTATTTAAACCTGCTCAGTGAGGATTTTCATAAGCCTCATAATAGAAGAAAATAAAACAAACCCCAAAACATATAGAGAAGAGAATTAAAGACCCCATTGGAAAAACCAGACATGTCACACAAAAATGAAGTCTGAGAAAATTGAATTTAAAATTTTTAAACGCAATGACACAAAGAAAGATGGCCTATTTTTAAGCTTCATTTTCTTGGAGAGCAATGTGTTTTCACATATAATTTTAGTTTCTACACCTTCTTTGGGTATGTTTAACACTAAGTTTTTATAAAAATGTGACATGTCTGGTCTTTCCAATGGAGTCTTCAATTAGAAACATAAAAGAGGAGGAGGAAAACAAAAAGAAAAGAGTTGATAAGAGCAGAATGTTTGGAGAAATATTGTTGACAGTTAAAGCTTTATAGGGAGCTGAAAGACATGATAGAAACATTAGTGCAGTCACTTCTCTACACTCGGACAGTGGTGGAAAACTTTTGCCTCCTTTATACTTTAAGGGAGTGGGGTTTCATGGTTTTCAAGTTTAGTCAACTGCTGATTTTAATCCACCTCTGTTGGGAACCCACTCCACCTTGGTTGCAACTTCCAAATTCAATCCTGGTTTTATCATCCATTGTGCCAATTAGAGGCAATTGTGAAAATAACAGTTTACTTGTATATAAATTATTATCCTGAATTCTACGGCCTACTACAGTTGTTCCACAACCAGTAAACTTTTTCAACAGGTTTGCCAAACCTTTTAAATGCCTTTAAAAAAAAAAACTTCGAAGTTAAAAAATGCAGCTTTATTTATGTTAAGTGTTGACAATTTGCTTCATTGGACACATTTTTGGAATATATCTAATTTTTTAGTAACAGTCAAGTCTTCATAGTTTGTCCATAATGGAGTCTGTCAACTATATTGATGCCATGACTTATTTCTGTGAGATGATGACAGAAAGAGAACTGGAGGCACTCAAGAGAGGAGAGTTACTGAGAGGAAAACATGGAGACAGAGTGGTTCATGCCAAGAACACAGTTCTTGTTCTTCCTAGGATATCCCAGTAAGATGTCATCTTTGTCTAATTGTATGTTGTTTTTTTCTTTTGTTTTTTGCCTTTCAGCTACCTGTAAAGTTCAGACCTTCAACAAGATCTCCTGAACAGTCCATTTCAGATTGTACTATTTCTTTCTTATCCTCCTGATTTGTGTCCTTAATTCCGTGCACACTGTGCTTTAAATATTTTCTCCATTTTGTGTACTGTATGGATTCCAGATTTGCTTTTTCACTGCAGTTCTGTTCATATGTCATGTGAGAAGTAATAGCTAACGGTAGAATGCCATATGCACGAAAGTAGCAGACTGAGAGCATTACCTTCATCAACCTCCTTGAGAAAGAAACTGTATACGATGAGAGAAGTCTGAGGCATATCACTGATGTTGTTGTGAGAAAGATAGTTATGGCTGTATGAGAGTGAAAGAAGAAAACTGATAGTGTTGTGGTCTTCATATCCCCCAACTTGACTTGAGTTTTCTTTTGATAGTGTGGTAGTCTTCATATCAATGTGACTTGAGATTTCTTTTGATAGTGTGGTAGTCTTCATATCAATGTGACTTGAGTTTTCTTTTGATAGTGTGGTAGTCTTCATATCAATGTGACTTGAGATTTCTTTTGATAGTGTGGTAGTCTTCATATCAATGTGACTTGAGTTTTCTTTTGATAGTGTGGTAGTCTTCATATCAATGTGACGAGTTTTCTTTTGATAGTGTGGTAGTCTTCATATCAATGTGACTTGAGTTTTCTTTTGATAGTGTGGTAGTCTTCATATCAATGTGACTTGAGATTTCTTTGATATTAGCCTTATGTTAACATTTAAATTTCCACTGATCACAAATTACAGGCTGGAATTTTGTGAATAATTAAATATGCAGCACCCTCTGTCAACATCCTGACACAGTGGTTGTCAGAAAACGTTGATGTTAACTCTTAGTATACGAGCTGCCTTTCATGACTACCATTACAGATTTTGCAATAAATAATTAATTTATAAAGATAACATAAGTGTTATATATCAAAATGTGAAGAAATGAAACCCCTACATCATGCACGTAACTAAATTGATCAGTGGTTTGAAACATGCATTCAGCTATAAATTTTTGCTATTGACGGGGATCGATCATCGGCCTCTCTAGAAGGCTGCTCGTATACTAAGAGTTAAAGTGATATATGTCTTATTTGGTGAAATATATAAAATTTGAGTAACTGCAACTCACAGTTGCAAATATTATTGTATTTGAGTATGTTTAACCAGTCTTTAAATTTGAAATGTTAAAATTTCTTTAAGGTAATAGTATTTAGGTAATTCAAACTAAAGCTTCTATTTCATGACTTGTTAGTTTTTTTAAACTTCAGAAAATTCACAGGAAGTATTAAGTAAAATTGAATTTTTATACCTTCTAGAAAACCTGCACTGGTGAGGCTTGGAGAAACGCATACCAGCCAGTGTAGACCTGAAAGAGAGACTACCCTACATACAGGTTTATTCAATGTCCTTTAATCTCTCTCCTTGTTCCCATCAGCATTCTCATAATCATCATTTACATGATATCTTATATAGGACATTTCACAGTAAACAAACTGAAAACCTCAGAGTCATGTAGATTAATTATCACGCATGGTAGGTTTAGTCTTAATAGACTGTATTATAAACAGGTGAAGTTTACATGAATCTGATCCCAACGGTTTCATTAACATCATCTTAATATTTGGTCTGCTAAACCAAACCAGTTTTTTTTAGTCCTTGCTTATGTTGCAGAGTGTCACATGAAGGGTTTGGCATCCTTCCTTATAATTTATTTCAAGCTATGTACTGGTTAATTTCAAATTGGGTATTGATTAAAATCTTCAATAATCACACCTGTTATATTAATATTATATTTTTACTAACAATTACACATTAATTTTGTGTTTTTCTTACTATTTTTTAAAATATATTTGTATAACCAGCTACAACAAGAGCACATTAAAGTAAATGTTCAGACGGACAATGGACAAGTCTGATTAGATGCAGTAAAAGCTAAAGGCGCATTTTGTTAGAACAGGCAACATTAGGAAAAGAAAAAACCCAGTAATATACAAATCAAGGCAAGAGCTGAAAAAGTGATCATCAATATAACATTTTACCTTCACCGATTAAACAACAAACATGTTGAACCACTTTCTTGAACTATTCATAACACATAAAAGAAAACAGATAGATTAAAAACAAAATGTTATACTCTTTTCTTGTGCCATTAAAATGGCTCTTTTGTGATTCTGTTTTTGACATCTCTGAATATGACAGGTATACATGCCATTTAACCCTGTCCTTCTTCCTACCCTCTGTCTCTCACAGATCAGTAGCAGTGTGGGAAAGAGTAAATAGCACTGTTCTTGATCATTATCATCAGTACACATCATCATTATTGTGTACTCATCATCATTTGGCCCTTATCATCATCATGTCCACATGAACAAGTCCTCATCATTATCATTATTACTCATCATGTCTAGAGGCATATAAAACAGAGACAGGAACTCACTGTTCAGTCCTACCCCATGTGTAGTCTTTAGTTCTGAAGTTTTGTCTCCTAATTTCTGTCACATACAAGTCTGGGTCTAAGTTTTTTTTTTTTTTTTGTCTTCATTAACGTCAGTCAATAGTTTTTACTAGCTGTCCATCTCTTTGTTATGTTTTGTGCTTGATGAATCCATTTCCATCTTCTTTGGTTGATATCAAGATTCTGTCCATGTTAATATTGTTACAATTTTGCTTTCAAATCTTGTATGGGTATTCTCTATAGTTCCTATCAGTTAATTCTATGTTTGTTTTACGTATAAGAGAGCAGTGCTTATGCAGTTTTAGCTTTGTTATCAGATTGTAGATTTTTAATATTTACATTTGACAGTCTATTAATTGCCACATCAGCTGCTAGTTGTCTGCTATTTTCCATTCTCACATATCTACTGATAATGTGCTTCCCAAGTTGTTGACCATTGCAAGGTTTTTTCCTCTGCTTGGGTATTTTCATTTTTTCTTGCTGTTTGTCATCATTGCTTAGAATATTGTGATTTTTCAGAATACTAGTTATTTCTTCTGTTCTGTTGTTTTCATGGTAGTATAAATTCATGCATCTTTGTTGTTGCAAATAGGCTTACTTACTTACTTGCTTAGTCATTCCTCTTCTACTGTGAGGTGAAGAAGTTTGGAGGAGAGAGCACCATACTATCCTATCGGCTGTCTTCCTACTGGCCCGGTTCCATTCTAGTCTTTGGTCTTTCAGAGATTGTCTAATGTTTTCCTTCCAGTGGACTCTAGGCCATCCTGGAGGTCCACCACCAGCTTACCATCGATTCACATTTTAAAATGTCTTTCATTCCACTAACCCCAATCACCACCAGCTTACCATCGATTCACATTTTAAAATGTCTTTCATTCCACTAACCCCAATCACCACCAGCTTACCATCGATTCACATTTTAAAATGTCTTTCATTCCACTAACCCCAATCACCACCAGCTTACCATCGATTCACATTTTAAAATGTCTAGCATATTCATTTATTAAAGTGTATCATCATTCTCCTTTCACTCATTTGTTGGAAAAGTAAAATGTAAATACATCTGCCTATTTTTTTAATAGATATTTTGTGCTGCTGTGTATAACATGTTATGTTAAAGGTGACACACTGACATTCACATCATTATCATCTACTGCCATCTCCACATGGTCAGCGGCAATGAATCTCTAAAATCTCTTCTCTCTCATCTTGATGTTACACTTTGATATACTCTTTCCTGTTCATCTCTTGATATTATCTTCCTACTTATAGTGTTGTCTTCCTCTTGCAAGTTTGCCTTCAACTCTTTCTTTCATTATGGTCTTTAGCAAGGTGTTATGTCTTTTTATATGGCCAAAATATTTTAGCTGCCTAATGTCTCCTTCCTTAATTCTCTTTTCATTCCTAGCTATTCTAGCACCTCTTTATTAGTTTTACTCTCTTTCCATGAGATGTGCCCCATTCTTCTATTCAGACATACACAGAGGGAGATTAATATACAGTAGAACTCCATTTATCCGAACCCCATGGGACCGAGCATCGTTCGGATAATCAAATGTTCGGATAATTGGATTACATAATGTATCGAGTACATGTACACATATTTCTAAAAATAATTAACCATCACAAGAAAAATACACTATAAAACATATTTACTTGTACTGTAATAATAATACCCACACTGTATTAGATCACTGTATCACCAAAATCTTTTATTACACTGCAGTGCATGTACTACTTGTATTCATTATTTTTGTTAAGAAAGAGAAATGTTTTCAAAATAACATTACAAACGATTCAAAACCAGGCGCAACTTACATATAAATATACTTGCACAGATGTAGCCCATCATTTAAAATAATGAGGAATCCTCTTTTGCACCAAACTGGATAGTCTCCTTTTGGCTGCTAAGTCCCGCATTCTCTTCAACAGCAGAAGCTGTGTACGACAGCTGTCATCTTCTTGCTCGTACCAAGCCATCGCTGTTTCTAGTGCTATAAAGGCCTCTCCAGGACTTGGTCGACGTTTTGGTTTTTCTTCATAATCTACAAGTACATCATGTACTTCTGAGGAGTCTTCATCATCGATCACTACATGTATTTGGTTTTCTTCTTGCACAAAAGACAAAATTTCTTCGTCATTCAAAAACTGAAAACCAGAATCATTATCATCTTCTAGCCACATGTGTGCATCATCTTTGTCACAGTCCGAAAATCCGGGCATTGCTTGAAACAGTTCCACAACTTCATTTATACAATCATCATTTGTGTCCACTGCAGTAGTTTCATTTCCTCCTTTTTTCCCAAGCAATCTACTCCAAGCCTTGTTGAGATTATCTTGTGACAGGGTGGTCCAAGCATCAACTAACATATAGCAGCAGTCTTTGAGATTAAGCTTTTTGGAAAACGCCACCACACTTTCTTCATCTTCAGCCAACAATAAACGACGCAGGACTTCCTTCTTGTACATCTTTTTAAGCTTTGCTATAACACCCTGATCCCTTGGTTGAATCAGTGCTGTTACATTGGGAGGCAGAAAAATTACTTTAAAATTTGCATCAACTGCATTCAATGTATCCGTCTCTGGATGAGATGGTGCATTGTCCAGTAGAAGAATTACTTTTCCAGTTTTCTTTCTTGTTCTCTCAACCTCTTCACATTTGGGATGAACTGATTTGTATACCAATCAAGAAATATTTCACTATTCATCCAAGCACTCTTCTGTGCTTTGTAACACAATGGGAGACATGTCACATTCTTTAAACAACGTGGTTTTTTGGCTTTGCCGATCATTAGCACCGGTAAACGATGACTTCCACTGGCATTCGCAGCTACCAAAATTGTTACTCTCTCTTTGCACTTTTAAAACCCAGGGGCAGCTGCTTCACGCTGAGATGCAAGTGATTTTTGAGGCAATGATTTCCAGTATAAGCCAGTCTCATCGGCATTATACACATCATCGAGTGAATAACCTTCTTCTTCCAAAAAAGCCAAGAATGTTTCTTTAAAATTTTTTAGCGGCAGTTGCATCGCTAGATAAAGATTCCCCTTGAATCTCCAATTCTCGTATGCCATGACGAGATTTAAAGTTTCTTAACCATCCCTGGCTAGCCTTAAAGTCAGGAGGACCGTCAAGTTGATTGTTGAACTGAAGTGCCTTTTCACACAACAGAGAACCAGAGATAGGTTCCCCTTTGCTTCTTCTTTGCACAAACCATATATACAAAGCCTCTTCCAATTTCACATCTTTCGCATTTCTCATGGTTTTACGTTTCTTTGACCCATTTTCACTATCAAATTTCGATGCAAAACTCATAATTTTATCCTTGTTACTTTTGATGTCAGAGACGGTAGCTTTCCCAACATTGAAAATCCTCGCAAGTGAAGACACAGTTTCACCTTGTCCTAGTCTCTTGATAATTTCTGTTTTCGTTTCAATTGACAAAACATTGCGGTTCCTTTTATATGCTTTAGGCCTACTGGAAGATGCCATATCGCACAGAGAAATACTTGTACACCAAAATTATTCTGCTGTAGTAGCAGACACAATTATTTTAAGTTGAACTGTCTGTTTAGCCAGGGTTCTACCTAGAACGCACACGTACACTGGATTGGTAAACCAGATATTAACTGACTTTATGATCTAACTGACTTCCTGTACGTAAGCGACCGACCATTAGCCATCCCATTCTCTATAAATTGTTCGCACACATTTGAAGTTTGCCGCATCAAAAGATTCAGAATTTTAGTCTAACGTGACTGTGGCATCTGATTTTTTTTTTTTTTTTTTTCTGGAAAAAGTGTTCGGATAATTGGATGTTCGGTTAATTGGGGTTCGGATAAATGGAGTTCTACTGTACTTATAAAATATATTTCTATAGATTTCCACATGCCACCAATAACAACAAGGGGAAGACATCCAGCAGCTGGTGACTTGAGTAGCTTTGTCTCTTGTATCAACCTTCCCATGAAGACTGTCTACCTGAACCCCTTCTTATCAGCCAGTGATGAGAGAGAGATTTACACTTCAGTCAGCCAGTCCTGATAACTCTGAAGTCATCACAGAAATATTTCATTCCCTCTCAGAGTTATGTCCCCATGGAAGATCATGATGCTCTAGGGCAGTGGTGGCCAAGCTAAGGTTGGCCGAGGGCCAGATTATGGTAAAGGGTAACACCAGAGGGCCAGACCTATAAAATCCTTAAAGAATAACGTTCTGAGATTTAGTTTTACATATATAATGAACCACGTACAGAACGCAACGGCAAACTACTGTACTACACATCTGCCAAGACATGTACACCAGTCTTCGGACTGAAATTACTGTAAAAACAATATAATGAATCTTTGTTTTAATTTGTTTTGTAATTTGTAATATGACATGTAATTATTTATTTCAAACATACATTTGTGTGTTATTTCATTGCGAAGAGTGTGGCTTCAATCAACAATAAGAGGCCGGCCAAAACAGGTTGGCGGGCCGGTCAAAACTGGTTGGCAGGCCGGATGTGGCCCGCGGGCCGTAGTTTGGCCACCGCTGCTCTAGGGTCATAATGGTCTGACAAATGTGAACAATACTATGTGTTTTTTCTCTCTTATAATTTACTTTTAATTGTACAGTTACATGTAGGTTTACAGTGCTGATGAATAAAAGCTTAATGTTCAGATGTAAAAGTGAAATACTGCATTCATTTAGACTTGGGAAAAATGATTGATCTGTTTCCTGATGACATAATTTTATAAAAACCGAATGTTAAACTTATTTTTTTTAAAAATAAGAGTTATCGAGGACACAAGTCTCGTTATCTAGAGGTAACACATACAACTGCCAGCTTTCATGAAAGGGACTCAAGAAGACAGTCACCTTGAAAATTTATAACGATATAATATTAACATAACAATGAATGTTCCTGGCATACACTATTCGTGGTATAACATGGCTCAGACCCAAAATTTCAATTCAGGTCAACAATCGTGGCATAACATTCCTCAGACCCCTCATTCCGTGTCTATTTCTATAAACTGCCAAATATACACGTAGCACTGGTTTCCTGCATATTAGCTTCCTTTCTTTTCTTTCGCATCGCACGGTGCTCTACAAAACTGTGACGTCACAGGCATACAAGTTGTGCACCATTTTCAAACAAACAACTACTAATATCATTACTATGCAAATGCTTAAGATCGAGCTGTAATAAATAAATCAGTCCATGCAATCTCATTCATCCATCTCCATCTGATGCAAACATCATAATACTAACGTTCCATGTGGAGCACAGGTGTCATAAATGTATAGTTCATACAACACTTAAATTATCATTCTTGACCACGAGTTTTGCATTTTTTGGTTGGAGTGCACTCTGTTCAACCTAGAAACACGGTCCTTTGGTTATATTTGGGTACCATTTAGAAGGATTTGTGGTCAGGTATTAATAAGTTTTTTGACTCATAAGAATTTTATCACAAGTAGTCATGAGAAGACAAGACAAATCTTGTATGTTTTTAGAAGCAAGATTCTGCTTTGTACAGTTCTTCCAAGGAAAAAAATGCATAAAATATATAAATGAGTACAACACATTTCTAGGAAATATTTAAAGACGGTGAGATAAAAAAATGTTTATAACAATAACACAGACTTCAGTTTTATGTGCATTCATTCTTGAAAGTGAATATTGCTAAAAAAATAGATTAGTGCTGTATAATTGTGTGTTGTATCTTTATATTGTTCTCAGTTTTATTGTATATGTAGAAACTATGAACAAACAATTCTAGTGACTAATCGTAGCCTTAGCACTGCTTTATTCCATCTCCACTTCTGCTTGCTTTGAGAAAAACACATTCCAAGTTTTTAGGTTACTAGTTGAAAAGAAGGATATATCACATTAAAATTAAATTTTGCATTATGATCCAAACTGTTCACTGTAAGATAATGTGTATGATCATACATTAAACAGTAAGATGTCAATTTATGACCTCATGTCAATTTTGGCCAAAAGTGGAAATAGAATAAAGCATTACTACGGTGACATAATGTTACTAGACTGTACACTCAGAATACAGTTGTCATTTTATTCTGGTTTTGCTTCTTACATGTGTGGTCAGTAAGACATGACATCTGGTACAGACATTATGTGCAAGTGTATAATTTGTTAGCTCATCATTTATGCTATATACTTATTTCTGTCATGGAGACCCCACACTCTTTAAAATGCTATAACTTTTTTATTTGTTGTCCTATTTTACAAAATAAAGTACCAAATTTCATGGTTTTGCAAGGGCTTCCAAACTACATTGTTTTCTCTGGTGTTTCTGTGCAAACAAAAATCACTTTGTGGTACCTACAGACACATGTGATTGGTGAAAAAGTAATCACTGGGAAGATTAGATAGACAGTCTCTGAAGGACCGAACTAGAACCAGGCCAAAAGGAAGACAGCTGATAGGATAGCTGGGAGTCTGTGGCAAACCTTTACACCTCCAAGGTAGAAGAGGGGCAAGGATAGCTGGGAGTCTGTTGCAAACTACACCACCAAGGTAGAAGAGGGGCAAGGATAGCTGGGAGTCTGTGGCAAACCTTTACACCACCAAGGTAGAAGAGGGGCAAGGATAGCTGGGAGTCTGTTGCAAACCTTTACACCACCAAGGTAGAAGAGGGGCAAGGATAGCTGGGAGTCTGTGGCAAACCTTTACACCACCACGGTAGAAGAGGGGCAAGGATAGCTGGTAGTCTGTGGCAAACCTTTACAGTGCCATGACACCACCATGAGGTAGAACACGAGCAACTAAGTAATTGTTGAACATTGTTTCTATTCTGTTAAATGAAATAAAATTCAACTTTGTGAAGATTGTGCCTTTATCATATGACACTGTTGATTGAGGCATTCATGAATGAGCACTAATAAAGAATGTGATGACAAAGTATGTTAAAATTAATAGCTATATTACTTTATTGAAGAGAGGAGAAAACATTAAAAGGAACACCAGGAAAATAAGCAGCTGAGGGCTGTCACCGCAGGGGCACATTCCCAAAGTCAATTATGACTGAAGGGGCTATTATTATTATTGTTTTATAACTTGATAATGATCTCCTCTAGGATAGATCAAATTCATGGCATTGCATCACCCGTCAATTAGGTCTGGTATGTTTTACGAACTCTACCAATGTTGAGCCAACTGAGATGGGGAAGCCCTGGAACTCATCCCCAATGGCACAAAAGAAAAGAGTGAAAACTAAAAAAAAAAAAAAATGACTGTCATTAAATCAGTGTGTCGATATTTGTAGTGATGGAGCATAGTCAATGGTTGGGGGAAAAAACTGATGCCCCATGTTAAGGATATTGTGCCTGATGTTTTACTTGCTTTAATCAGTGAAATATTTAAAGAGGGGTTTCCTGAATTTGCAAGCACTCCTTACCCCCCGCACGCGTTTCTCCTTATTGCATGCTTGTTGGCCCTGATGTTTTTTTTTTTTATGAAGGGTTTAATTTATAAAAGTTAGTGTTTTGAAAAATGTTTATTTACCAATAAACAATATTCTGTAAGGGAGGGAACTTCTAAGATTGTGCCCTCGATTAGGCTGTTCCCAGTTGAATAGTCCATTACAAAGAAAGAAAAATTCTACTGGTTTTACTCTGCAGTTATTGTTCTGTATTTTTGCTGAAGATTTGATTGACACTTCTGTTAAAGAATGCTTATTACTGGTATTTGCTCTAAGTACATCCACTTTCTAAAACTAGATAGGGAGCCGCGCTAGCGTAGTGGTTACAACACCGCTCTGGCGACCGGGTGATTCAGGATCAAACCCGGGCGACGGCATTTGAGGATTTTTCGTCGACCGGGATTTGGACTGGATTAACTCGAGACCTGGCGAGTACATTTGAAGGAGTGTCGTCGACCAGGGACTGGCGGCTCCTGAGCCAACCCAGCTCTAATGGGTACCTCCGAAAACGGCGAGTATATGCCTGAATGGCGAGGGACACTTGTCTCTGTACAAGAAAATAGGATACTCACGTAAAAATCAATGTCAGGTTAGACATTAAAGAAAATAATAACCTGAGATTTCGCCTCGAGAGTATATAATACAAGAAAATAGGATACTCACGTTTTCAATAGGTTAGACATTAAAGAAAATAATAACCTGAGATTTCGCCTCGAGTATTAGCGGGCGTACGAAAAATACAAAAAATAAAACTAGATAAGGAGTTTTGATAGGAATTAGGAAATGAAGGCAAAAAATATGAATAAGAACAAACAAAATACACACAAGAAAACGTCACTTCCAAAAATATTTTATTTTTAACTGCCAGAGATATTCAAGTGACAAGCTTTATTTTGGTAATGGTCAGCCTGCTTTTGGCAAACGGAAGAAATTTTTTTTCCTTTTTTTTTTAACTTTAATTAAATAAAAACAAAAGAGATGAAAAAAAATGCCATTTCTGTGTTTTAAAATACCGTACATAACATTCAGTCAAATATGTAATACTGGGGGATTACAAAAAGTAAGTATCATAAAGAAACTACAGTACACAGATCAATCTGGTGCTGCAAGAAGGTATAAATGAATACTGACATACATAACTAGACTACTGACATTTGTTTTGACATTCTGTCTGCAGTTCTAATTCTAAAACAGTCATACCAGTTTGTTGGTCCATATCACAAGCTTGTAAGGTAGACAGTGACCCTATAATTTCCTCACTAAACTTAAGTCCAGATCCTGAACACCACATGGACAGGTTCTCACAATTAGTCGCACAAATAGACTCTTATTTTTAAGCATTAAATGCTTAACATAGAAATAGTGTTCTTCTGCTTCTAGCTATAAGTACTGGGCATGTCACCGACGCTGCCAGTGTCCGTAAACTTTATATACCAAGCTTTGATGCTTTTAACATCTGGAGGATCTCGTCCATACTCCCTTCTAAACTTTCTTTGCACTGTCAACGGCGATTTACTTTCGTGATACCATAAAACACACTGCGCTTTCTCCTTCATTGACGCCATGTTGAAAAAGATGATTTGTGCGCAACCTACAAAGGTAGCAAAAAAAATTAATCCTCTTTGGTGCAATTTCCAAAAAACCCAATGTTTCTGCTCATGATAATTTTTTTGCACAAAAAAAATTTGAAATCAGGTAAAGACTTTATGACCACCTTGTATTTTTCCTTTCAGCAGATTTCACAGTGAAATCTCACAAAGTAAATATCAGTATTTTGAAATATTCGTGTATAAAATAGTAACCAACAATTCAGTAAAATTAGGTACCACAAAGAGTTTTCATTTGGTTTTACAGTGTCTTTGTTTATAGATCTTAATGGATCTCTTTAAGCCATGCAATTTCCTTTTTAAATTGTAAAAATCGGACATCAAACAACCGAGTTACAGCATTTCAAAATTGTGGGGAATTACAACATTTTTAAAACATCTTTGCACCGAACAAATTGCCTGACTTTGTACAATAATAACTACAGTCAACAAATACTTACTAAGTCAATAATGCTTTTTGTACAAAGTCATACAAGTCCTTATTGCAGAAAAAGAAACATGGGAAGTACAACAAATCAATTAGATGAATTATGGTCCATCAAAATTGACAAAAAAATACAATTTCAAGTCTCATTGTTGTGCTCGCAAAGTGCAAATATGCATTTTCATGCACTCATAAATCAAAAACTACACACAGGAAAGCTATAAGATTTATTGAGCTTAAAGAGAGCATTATATACTTGATGATTAATTTTTTTGAGCCACACGAAATACTGAATACTATAAAACTGCATTATGTGAAAATGGATCAAAGGCTAAATTTGCAGTTTGGTAGTAAAATCTCACGAAATTCCAAATGTTGTCATAAAATCATATAAGTATATGAGGAGAACTGCCGTAAGACGGGGTAAAACAGTTGAAAAGAAAAAACCAAAAAAAAAACACACACACACACAAATAGTAATACGTCTTACAAGGAGAAGGACAAGAAAAACCTACGTTGCGGCCACAAGGCCTTCGTCAGGGACAGACAAACAAGAGACAGGAGGGAAAGAAAATGAGAATTAAGTAGAGAACATGAAACTATAAAAATAAGAGAAAAAAAAACTCCCTTAATATTAAGTCCAGTCACATGTGAAGCAAGATGGCTGCCACTAAACCGGAAACAGGAAGTCGATAGTACATTAAAAATAAGAAATAATGAAAACAAGGATTGGAAAAGAGTGAGAAAAAAGAAAAAAGTAATCAATAAATAATTTTTAAAAAATGAAAAATAACAGGGTTGAACTTGAAGAAACACCAATACAAGATGTAGAATCGTACACATATCTTGGCAGTAATATAGACAAAGTTGGAGGGTATCAAAATAAGAATACAAAAAGCAAGAGGAGCTTTCATTGCATTGGGAAATATATGGAGATCAAGAGAAATCGGATCCAACACGAAAATAAGAATCTTCAACTTAAATGTGAAGTCAGTCCTATTGTATGGCCCTGAGACATGGAGAACAACAAAGACAACAACCAAAAAGCTACAGACTTTCATAAATGGATGCTTGCGTAGAATAGAGGGATTAAAATGGTATGACAAAGTTACCAACGTGGAACTGATTTTTTTTTTTTTTCGTACGCCCGCTAATACTCGAGGCAAAATCTCAGGTTATTATTTATGTCTAGCCTGACATTGATTTTACGTGAGTATCCCTTTTTTCTTGTACACAGACAGGTGTCCCTCGCCATTCAGGCAAATACTCGCCGATTTCGGAGGTACCCATTAGAGCTGGGTCGGCTCAGGAGCCGCCATTCCCTGGTCAACGACACTCCTTCAAATGTACTCGCCAGGTCTCGAGTTAATCCAGTCCAAATCCCGGTCGACGAAAAATCCTCAAATGCCGTCGCCCGGGTTTGATCCTGAATCACCCGGTCGCCAGAGCGGTGTTATAACCACTACGCTAGCGCGGCTCCCTCGTGGAACTGATGACAAGAATTAGACAAGGGCTAGTGGAACAAGAGGTGAGAAGAAGGCGATGGATAGGACACACACTGAGGAAACCTGTTGATAGCATTACAAGGCAGTCCTTGTTCTGGAACCCCCAGGGCAAGAGAGGCAGAGGTAGACCTAGAAGCACATGGAGAAGAGAGCTGGAAACAGAGGTGAAAATGATGAGGAGAACGTGGAAAGAACTTGAGATGATGGCACGTGACAGGAGGACTTGGCATGTGTTTGTTTAAGGCCTATGCTCCTTTGGGAGTGGAGGGTTATGAATGAATACGTGTTCAAAACCCACATTTTTACGAGCTAATTTTAGGGAGTACTTTTGAGACATGACAACCGTTACTGGTTTTACAAGAAATAATTTATTTATAATGATAACATTCGGTGTTATATATTAAAATGTGAAGCGATAAAAGCGCTATGACATGCACTTAGTTGAATTGGTCAGTGATTTTAAACATGTTTATTAGGTTATACGTGATAACAAACAATTGTAGATTTCTTTGATACGACTTGATTGCATCATTACGACCCTTTACCGTGAACGCTTCACGTTAAAGGTCATAAATACTTCACACCATTAGGTAAGTTGAGATAAGATTCGCGCGACTCAGAGGCACCAATAAGAGGGATAAACCCGTTTAATTATTCAGAGTTGGGGCACTGTACGAAGGATGGCCGCCGACCGAACAAAGTGGGATCAATTTGTTTCTACCCTACAAGACGCCACCAGGCGTGTTGGCCACTGACTGCTTTTACGGTCGGGGCTATGGATCAAAGAAGAGAAGAAGAATTATTCGGGCATGGAAGAAACACGATCTTTTTATTGCCACTATAAATTTTCTGAAAGCTGAATAGTGGATTGTTCTGAGAATATATGCAACATAAATCGATGCTCAGGTGACGAACAGCCTATTAGGAAATAAGTCTGTCACTCTAACAATGCTCATTGGAGAAAGGGACTGCTTTTGTCTATTTTGAAATGTTAACAAAGCTATCATTTATTTTATTTTAGAAATTAATATTATATTGTATTGTATATTAGCATTAAGTAAACTGAACTAATTTTTTAAAAGTGAAACTTAATGAAAAAATAAAAATGAAGATCATTGAAAATCAGATGTGAAAATTGTCAACACTAAACGAAAAATGATTCTTTTAAAAAGCTTTCATAAAGATTCGTATGTTTTTGTGTGCTCTTGTATCGTAATTCAAATAGCTAGTTATCTACAACAACTTAACTTGATTACAATTAAACTTATTACGGACGAAAAAATAAACTTCGTTGCCCGCTCCGCTATAAGCATGTTCTGGCCACAGAGAAGATTTATTTCTTAATGCACTGGCGCAGTCATTTCACTGCACCATTGCATGGACATGAGGTGAAGCATACATATGGGCGTGAGATGGCAGGGAAAGCAAACCCGTAAAAATTGCGTGCTGAAATCGGATGTGTCGGGCCGAAAGGCGCAGATATCGCAAACTACAACACAACGTAGGCCTACATAACGCTCAGAAAAGGCCAGTATGTAAGAAAGAGATATGGTCGAGCAAACGCAAACAACAACAAATTTCACAATGCTAGCAGATGACGTTGTAAATTATTTGACTTTTTATATTAAGGTAAAAAAATAGTTTTTAATGCTCTTTTGGTAATAGTAGTTACTAAATAAGCAATATCGGTATACATATGTTTAACAGATTTTTAACTGACGTATACTGATTTCGTTGGTTAGATCTATATTTCGAAGGAATGTCATCTATCCATTTCCTTTATTAATACTCTTTATTTATAAACTGTCAAGTAGAAATAAAAACGTAATTATCATATATTATGGCCTTGGTTTTACTGGCACATCCACTTCTCAATAAAGCATTAATTGTATTTATGAACGGGTTTCCGTTTTTTTTTTAAACTTTAAAATGTTAAGTCCTTTCTACCGAAGTACAGTGCTTCCTACCTAGCAGGTAAGGTTCACTATACAGTGTGCGGTACCTAGGTACCGCTCACTGTACAGTGCCCGCTACCGTCAGGTAGGAAACACTGTACAGTGCTTCCTACCGTTAAGTCCTTGGTTCCTCCTACACCGGGTTAGCCTTCCCTCTTCGGTCCCTACTCTTTCAGCCAGACTGCATTGATGCAGCCTGTTTCCAGAACCACTACTTGGAGGTGGAGTAAAGTCTTGGTTAGCTCTGGTTCGCCGACCCTGACGCAAGCAGTCTATCTATGGGTCGCTGACTGCATTCATCACTTTTGCTGCGTCTTCGGTCCCGGATGTTGTTCAAAAATGGTGATAGTGGAAAACAACGAAAGTAATCAAGAAAGAAATTCTTCAATAGATTGAAGAAAATAAATGATGAGTTATAAAAGAATGAAGAATTCCTTTGTCTGAAGTGAAGAAATGGCGGGAACGATAAAGACACAGATGACCAGAGATTAATTTTATATGTTGCCAAGTCATTTAAAGAGAAGAGCAAGTTTTAGTTAATGTTTGGACACTAGACACAATAATGCACACGACACGAAGAACAAGCATCAAACCTACCTATAAATATAGAAGAGGTGTTAAGAATAGACAGTCCTATGGAACTGCATAATATAGTCAAACAATATTTAACACGAACAAAGATTAATATATTGTGGTTGGGAATGTGAAGGTCTGATGCTGTTCTTACAATGCATATGACTTTTAGCAGATGAAAGTCAATTAAATATCTGTTAAAGTCAGTTATATAACTGGAACCACCAGGCCTTTACACCCCTCTACTTTAATATTATTCTTGTTCAGAGTTTCTTCTTGATTTTGGTCCTTTTTTTTTTTTAAACATATAGGCATAATTGGTAGTTGTGATTTTCCCTGTTTACAATGATTTAACAAGTGTGATGCCACTTTCTCATATCGGCAGTTGTTTATATTATTTGAAATTGAAAACAATATATATCCTAATTATAACCCATCAGAGGTTGAACGGGATATTTTCCTTCATTAATAATAATAGGACATGAAGAGATTTGGAGATAATGGCACATGACAGAAAGACTTGGCATACGTTTGTTAAGGGTCTTAACTTCGAAGTTTTTTTTTTAAAATAGTTTGTTGTTTAAATTTAATTTCGGTCGATTTCTTTCATATTATTATTATTTTGTTTTTTTCGTTCTTTAATTTTCTCTTTTGCATATTTTGTTGATTATTAGATTGACGATTCTTTTTCCTGCTCCGTATTTTTGCTTGGTTGTTTATTGAAGAAAGTATTCAGTAGGCTATTGAAAGGTGAGACAGGTCTGTGTTTCAGAGCTGGGGTTTGCCGATGATATTGCCCTGATTGATAAATGAGAGGCACATCTTCAATTCAACCTGCAAATCTGGAGAAAGAGCAGTGGAAAAGAGAGGGATGGTCATCAGCAGGTCCAAACAAAAACCACGGTGATATCACGAGAGGAAAAAAAGACACCAGATTACGCTGGGAGAACAGGTCATGGAGCAGATCAACCATTTTAAACGCCCTGGTGCTGTAATAGACTTGAAGGGAGGCATCAAAGAAGATTTGGCTACACGAAGAGCAGAAGCTGGGAAACTTTTTTAGTCCATACATCGAGGATTCCTCAGTAACAGAGAAATTGGCAAGAAGGCCAGGATGGCTGTAAACAGCTCCGCCCAGTGGCGTACAAAGGGGGTGCAGGCCGCCCCGGGTGACAACCAGGAAGGGGTTGCCATCCGGTCGGCAACGAGTCGATCCAGATCTACCAGTAGATTCCAGTGGATGATTTCGTAGATCTTTAGACGACTGCGGGAAAACTAATTGTACTAAAATATATTCGTACATTGCATGAGATAGGAAAGCAATATTTTCTTTGTAAGGTTCATCATCTCTCCCCCCGCCCCTTTAAAAGTACACACACACATACAAATATATATATATATATATATATATATATATATATATATATATATATATATATATATATATATATATATATATATATATATATATATATATATATATATATATATATATATATATAATAGATCTTTAGAGGGCTCAGTGTTACAAAAGTAGATTCCAAAAACTACTGAGTTACCGACCCTTGCACTACACGGAGGTAACAATATTTAGTTACGACTTAAACTTTTAATCAAATTATTCAAAAAAAAAAACAAAAAAAAACACCCCAGCATTTATTTGAATACTTACTTAGTCGTTCCTCTGCTACACTGGGTATAGAGGTTTGCCAGAGAGAGCTTCATTCTGTCCTATCGACGGACTTCCTCCTGGCTGCTTCAAGTCCTGGGTCCTTCAGAGATTGTCTTCCGAGCTCTTGGTCGTCCTGGATCCCCGGGTCATGGTTTCCCATATGTAACGTGGTAGCCGATCTTCTCCCATTCTGCAGACATGGCCAAACCATCGTAATTGGGACCGTTATACTCGGGCCTGCAACGAATGGGTTTTGAGGCCATGACGTATTATCTGGTTACGGAAACACCAGGCCTTTATATTTGCCCCCCCCCCCCATATTATTTTTGTTTCGTGTTTTTGTTTTGTTCTATCTCGTTTTTGTTTGTTTGGTTTGGGATTTTTTTTTTAAACAAACAAGCAAAATTGATAATTTTGATTTGCCCTATTTACAATGATTTGACAAATGTGATACCACTTACCCGTATCGGCAGTTATTCATCTTATTTGGAATAGAAAACGATATATATCCTAATTATAAGCCATCTAACGTTGAACGAGATATTTTTCATTTTGGTGTGAATTATATGACGAATTGCAAATTAATGATAACTGACCAACCCCCACCACCCAACGTTTATTCTAGACAGCAGAATATATGACACATTTATTTTCTGGGTGTTTTTATATCAGTGCATTTTGTAATAATCATAAAAGTGGATCACTGAAAGGTTTTTTTTTTCTTTGTAACTGATAAAGCTCCTTTATTTAGGTCACCACGTTAATAAGGGCTTGATGAGATTAAGTGGTCAACTCAAACCCGGCACAGTGTTGGTCATATAGGTCACCTTGTCCAGGAACGTAATGAGGCCCCGACAAGAATGTATTGTTGACAATGAGTGTTAGTATGAGTGTCAATACGCGAATGTAGGAATGGTTCTGTAGAGTTGACAAGTTGGTAATAATGCACTCATACCCTCACGGCTGGAAGTCAATGATAACTGGAACTACTGTAGACGTTTTAGATAATTTAATGATACACACTCTGACAGCACGGTTGACAGTCATTGGAACAGGTTGACACAACAAATCATTGGATACTTGACAAATGGGTGGCAACATCAATTTGGCAATCTCATAGCATGTAAATATAATCGGACGATAGGAGCAAATATATATTTATGATAGTCTATCGTCTCATACCTCCACTGACTAGTCGCATCAGTTTGAGTTAACAATAATAATGGTCATCACAATGCTCCCTTACAGACCCTCTGCTGACTATGTCTTCCAGGCTAAGTCTTTTAGGCTTTAAATTCAACAGGGTCTTTCTTTTAAGGTTGACAATCTCAAATAACAAAGAGTAGACTTCAATACATTGTAGGTCTTGGTATCACCATCAGGTAGTAAGATATCTCCGTTCTCTGACTGACAATTCAAATAGACCAACAGTGGGATTCAAAATGGCGCCGGTCCCAGTGAGCGACGTTCATCCATAAGATATCCTCACTACAAATGAAAGTTCCGTTCATTTGCTCATCTAATGTATTTGGGTTTTCCTTACCCATAAGGAATGTTACATATGTCCACTCACAGTGCTGCTAGTACAGGAATCGTCTACATACGATCCATCAAATATATATATATATATATATATATATATATATATATATATATATATATATATATATATAGATATGTATATATATATATATATATATATATATATATATATATATATATATATATATATATATATGATATGACATCTATGGCGACGTTAGGCCTAGGTAAAGTTTTAGAAAATGTTCCTTCTTTACCTTAAATTCATGAAATACTAGTAACTAGCACACTAACATATATATTCTGGGAGAAGTATCGACCATCATAGATACTGAGAGAAAACTCCTCTCTTCCCCAGAATCAATCACAATGACGAAAAACTTCGGACTCTCATTTGTCCGACAGCCTTCAAGATCCGTCCTTCATCACAAAAGCGCCAACGACGACTCATCGTCTCATTGGGCATGCGCTAATGTTAACCTTTCAACTATATTCAAGTGGGGCGACTATATATTTACTTTCACTCGAAGCATAAAATGAGTATTCGCCCTTTGATTAGGGTTCTAATCTCAGACTCAAAATATTATTACCAAATATTTCCAAACATAACAAGTATACAAAAAAATAAATATCTTCCTATATATATATATATATATATATATATATATATATATATATATATATATATATATATATATATTCATTGCCACCAGTAATCTGTTGGTAACAGACTACCGCAACCCCCGGGAAAAAAAATGAAATTTTTTTTTCATCTGAGAGCAACATACAATAGGCTCACAACGCACGAATAAGGCGCAGATGACTAATAAGAGCAATTTATAATGTCAAATTAAGGTAAAGTCATAGATCGACTCGTGAGAATATATCTCAACATCTCAGAGAAAGCATTTCTCTTAAGTATAAATATTTCCAGGAGGGTGCCACCAACGTATACCACAATGCTGGTAACAACACAATGCATATAACAATTTCATATTTAAGCACTATAAGTACATGATTGACAAAGAAGAAAAATCATCAAAGAACAGCGGTGAATATATATCAATGAACGTAGTGATAGTAGTGATACAATCACTATATTACAAATTACAATGTGTATCTATCTTGATATAGAGAAAGAGCTGTTATAGACTTAGATGTGATAAGAAATCCAAGACCTAACAGTTAGGTGGAATCATGTGGGCATCTAGACAAAATGTCTGCCATCACATTATCTGATCCACGGATAGCTCGTACTGAGAAATGAAAAGGTTGAAGAGCAATTGCATATCGAGTAGACCTCGAGCTCTTCAAATTTTTACTCTGTATAGCCGTAAGAGCTTTCTGGTCGGTTTCTACTATGAAATGTGCGCCTAGAAAGAATCTTTGTAGTTTGAGAATTGACCATACCATAGCCTTCCTCTTCTTCTTCTTCGTTCGTCCTGAAAAGGACGGTGGTTGCGTTGTGTCTGTTTGCGCCTAAGCTGTGATATCTGCACCTTTCGGTCGACACATCCGACTTCTGCACGGCATTTTTTAAGGACCGGGTTTGCCTTCCCATTTCGATCCATGCTCGCTCAGCCAGCCCGCACTGCTGCAGACTGTTTCCAGGACCACCACGTGGAGGTGGAGCACGGTCTTGACCAGCTCTGGTTCGCTGGTCCTGACGCAGGCAGTCAAGCTATGAGTCGCTGACTGCATTCACTATTGCTGCATCTTGGGGTCCCATATACCATAGCCAATAGCTCACGGTCTAAAACCGAATAATTCCTTTCTGCAACATTAAGTTTTCTGGAGATATACATTACAGGATGCAGAGTTCCAGAGTACTCTTGCATTAGTGCCGCTCCAATCCCAGTGGATGAAGCGTCACTACGAAGAACAAATGTCTTATCTGTAGAAGGTAACACTAAAATAGGTGGTGTTGAAAACAAATTTTTAATCTTATCCAAAGAGGATTGGCATTCCTGTGACCAGTGGACCATATTAGGCGACCCTTTCTTTAGTAGTGTAGAAAGAGGTGCCATGATAGAGGATAGATTCGGAATGAATCTTCCATAAAATTGAATAAGACGTAAGAGACTTCGCACTTGCTTTTTAGTCTTAGGAATACGAACGAACGAACGAACGAACGAACTTTATTTTCAAAGGGTTAAGAATTGGGCACGCAGGCCCGTCTGACATTCTGCCCTTCCTCTCTCTCTCATCATGTATACTAATATCCTTTCATCCTCACATTTACTTTAAGCATTATTAAGGCATTTATCATTATAAAAGTAATATTACATTTGCAATAATCATCATAATTAAAGTGTTTTTAAAATAAAATAAAATAATTATTTAAAAAAAAAAAAATTAATAGTAATAATGAATTTGAAAAATAAATAAAAAATAAATAAATTTAAAAAAAAAGAAAAAAAGAATCGAATTCTTCGTACTGTAAATTAGTCTTCTTCTTCTTCTTCTTCTTGTGATCGCATCTTTGATGATTACACCGTCAGACGAGTTCTCATGATGAATTCGACTGTTGTTTGAAGTTCCTCTTTAACTCCATATAGCTTTGAGTTTAGTGTTGAGTCATTGGGCCAGTATATCTTTCTTAACTGGTCATACAGAGGACAGTCCTGTAGAACATGCTCAGCAGTTTGTTCGCTTAATCCACATGTGCACAGTGGTGAAGCAGACAATCGTAGCTTGTGCATGTGTTTATTCAGTTTGTTATGCCCTGTCCTGAGTCGAAAAATAGTTATCTGTCCCTGCCGGTCGAGAGTGTGATAGTCGTCTTTGGGTTGGTTCTGTTCTCTTCTGATAGTCTGGATAGCTCTCTTTTTCTCAAAGTATGTGACTTCATTATCTTCTTGTTCACATTCTCCTCCCTTTTTTGCAAGTTTATCTACCTTTTCATTTCCGGGTACACCACAATGAGATGGTACCCACTGAAGTATGGTTCTCTTTTTGGCAGCTACCTTGTTTAGTTCATTTCTCAGATGCGGGAGTTTACCACCCTTGAGAGCTTGCAGGACAGACAGTGCATCTGTGAGGATGACTACCTGGTGGCAGTCAGAGTTGGTGTTATAAATCATATTTGCAGCTTGCTCTAGAGCTTGAACCTCAGCTGTATAGTTGGAACAGAATTTACCAGTGGGAATGTGCCTAGTCTCATAGTGGTTGTCAGGATATGAGATAAAGATACCGGCACCTCCATTCCTAACAGCATTAGTTGCTGATCCATCTGTATAGGCATGTATCCATGATTGATTGGGATAGCTTTCTTGGATCATACTCAATGTAGCAGTTCGTTTTTGCAGATCATTATACTCACATCCACTTGTGAGACCACTGACTGATGTATTAATTTGGAGGGCACTGCTGGCCTGCTCCCATGGTACAGGGTATAGGGTGGGCTTCAGTGGTGTTGTCTTCATGGATAGGTCTTCTTGATGCTGTCTTATAAGTCTTTTCCCCCGATGCACAAAGCTGCTACGCTTTAGACGTCCCAATGCCAGATCATCTAGTCTTGCCTTCATTGGGTGCATTTGCATACTGTTGTACTTTTCCATCTGGATCATGGTTTTTTGTGTCTCTTCTATGGGACAATGTCTGTAATCCAGCAACCTTCTGCATCTCTGTTATTGGTGTAGTTTTCATGGCTCCTGTAATGAGCCTGAGAGCTTGATTTTGCACCTTGTCCAAAGACTGCAGATGTGAGTTAGCAGCTGATGACCATGCTGCTGAGCTAAACTCTAAGTGTGGTCTTATTACTCCATTATAAATCTTCTTTAGATTTCGTTCATTTGCTCCCCAGTTGGTACCTGCTAATTTTCTGAGTATGCCTAGTCGTCTTCGGGCCTTTCCTTCTGCATTTTCAATATGCTTATTCCATGTAAGCCTTTGGTCAAATGTCACCCCAAGATAGGTGGGGTAGCTTTCTTCCTTGATCACGGTTGTCCCTAGGTGTATGTTAGCTGATTTGTCCTTGGGGGCGAGGGAGAACAGTGTTGTGGAGGTTTTGTCTGTGTTTATTGTGATAAGCCATTTCTCTGCCCATGACACTAGCATGTCTGCTGCCCGCTGCATTCTATAATTTGCTGTGGTGACATTTTCATCAGCGCACCAGAGTACTAGGTCATCTGCATATAAGGCAGCTTTAACTCCTGCAGGGAGATCTTTCACCAGGTCATTGATGTAAACAAGGAAGAGTGTTGGGGAAATTACTCCTCCTTGAGGTACCCCCTGATGGAGCAACACTTTTCTGCTCTGCAGACCGTCAAGAGTGACTCTAGTTCTCCTGTTATGCAAGTATGACTGGATCCATTTCATCATGTTGCCTTGGATTCCACTTCTCCTAAGTTTTGCAATGAGGCCATCTTTCCACACCTTGTCAAAGGCCTGCTTGAAGTCGACCCAGATCGTTAGGACCTTTTTCTTCTCCTGGAAGGCATCTTCTATTGCTTGAGACAAGTAAGTAACTTGGTCTTCTATACTGTAGCATTCTCTAAATCCAGCTTGTTCCGGCACCAGGATCTGCTCAGACTCTAAATACCATTTCAATCTGTGGTTGACTATTCGCTCCATAGTCTTCCCAACACAGCTTGTGAGACTGATTGGCCGGTAACTTGCAGCCTCGGTCTTACATTTCCCTTTCTTTAGTATGGGTATTGTGATGGCTTCTCTCCATACTTGGGGTACCGTTCCTTTCAACCAGCTGTGGTTGAATATCTCAAGCAGTTTTGTCTTTGCTGCTGAGCTCAGATTTACTAGCATTTCGTTGCTGATTTTGTCTGGGCCGGGTGACTTTTGAAACTTAAGCTTGGAAATAGCCTTCTGTAGTTCTCCTAGTGTGATGGGTTCCCTCATTGGGGCAGGAGTATCTGTCTGTCCCATGGTTGCCAGTATTTCTTTTCATATCTCTCTCTGATGATCTATGTTAATGGGTAAGTTGCTTTCTGAACTGTATCTTCTAGCAAACAAGTCTGCAGCTTGTTTTCCTCTGAAAAGTTTGCCACCTTCATCCAATGTGATAGTCTGCCTAGGTGAGGAACGCTCTTCATTTAGAGACTTGACTAATCTCCAAAGTTTCATGCCGTCTTTCTCAAGGTTCAGCGATGCCGTTTTAGTTCTCCAGCTTTTCCGTTTTTCTTCTAGCTTTGTTCTCTGAAACTCTGCTACAGCCTTTTTCCATTTGTTGTGAGTTTCAAGTGAAGGCTGAGACTCTGCGTCCTTTCTAGCCCTGTCCATAGCTTCCTGACGTTCTTGGAGTGTGCTGGACCAGTATGGTATGTAGTTACGCCGGCATCCTTTGGGAATGGTTTCTTTTGCAGCTTGTAGTATGCATCTGTTGAAGTCTTTTACCACTTCATTAATGTCTCTGTTCTGTACCTTGAGGGTAGACAGCAGCGTGTTCACCTGATGCCTGAATAAACCCCAGTTGGCTTTTTTGTAGTTCCATCTTGTAATGGCTGGGCCTGTACTGAGAGTTGCACTCTGGACAGTAAGAAAGATTGGGCGATGGTCGCTTCCCCCTAGTTGGTCTCCTACTTCTCTACTAATAGATCCAGCTATATCTGGTGTGGAGAAGGCAAGATCTGGTGTTGAAGTTGTGTGCCATCCTCTGGAGTAGAAGGTAGGAGTATCTGTGGCATTATTGACTAGGATTAGGGAGTGATCATCTTGCCAAGTTTCAACCTCTTCACCTCTGTGATCCAGATGGTTATAGCCCCAGCTCTGGGAGTGGCTATTAAAGTCTCCAACTGCTATAAAGTTGGTGGCTGGTACCTGTATAGAGCTGAGACTCAGGGGTTTGTTGTTCGGACAGTAATAGTTCAGGAGTTCTATTTCCATCTTGTCTACCTTTATCTGCAACAGCTGATATTCTGCTCCATCCATGTAGGTTTTCCTTTCGTGTGCAGGAATGTTATTCCTTACAAGAGTAAGTACTCCTCCTTTTCGTCTATCTTTTCTGTCGGATCTGAAGCATTGATATCCCCTTAATTTAAAGGTTTGATCTGCTTTCAAGTGAGTCTCTTGGATACAGCAAACACTGACTTGCTTCTCATACAAGATGTTTTCCAGCTCTGTCTTTTTGCTGTATCCAGCCTGCTTGCTGTTCACTCCCTCTGCATTCCAGTGCATCATGACAAGTGGCACTCTGGGTTTCTCTTTTTCTGTTTTGTTTTGGTCAGTAGTTCTCCTCCGCCGTCTGCTGACTCCACAAGACGGTCTAGAGGGTCCTCCAGTAGCTGAGGGTGGGCTCTGTCGAGGCTCAGAGCCCGGCACTGCACCTGCCTGGTGGAGCTCCACAGGGCGAGCACCAGTACGAGATTTATTTGACGGTGTACTCTCCATAGAAAAAAAAAAGCGAGTTGCGTGATACTGTGGTTTCCGGTGCGCCTTCTGGCCCAGTATCTATGACTTTAGCACCTGTTCAACGGGAGAGTGGGCTCATCCCTAATCTGTTTATGTTCCCAGTAGTAGACTATTCGCAAGCAGCCTGGGGGTGTCACTGCTCTGCGCGGACCTTGTTTACCGAGGCGCCGTCCGAGCTCGTATGGTGAAAATATGGTTGCGTTATCTTCAAAATAGCCCTGTCTTTCCCGTGGCTTTTCTGCCATCCTGCAACTTTGAGTTAGGGAGTTCTGAGCTCCAGTCTCTTTCCCAGGCATTTTATCCTGGTCTGGCACGCATACAGAGGACCCCACTTCTGGTTCTAAGTTAGCAGTTGGGGATAGGTGAGGTAGCACACTGTGCATTCCCCGTCATCCAGGGAGCTCTCCAACTATGCAGAGCTTGCACAATGCTGTGCTCTGGTTCTGGGCTCTCCCAAGGAATCCTCACGTCCTGCACAGAGCCACTTCCAGATACCCACCACCTGCCAACCCTCCATTGTAGAAATCTCCTGCATGCGGCCATCCAGTCAAGAGCCAGTATTAAGTCTGGTGCCCAAGTGATCCCCCCAAGCTCAGTGTGCAATGCTGGGTTCTCATCATGCTGCAACACAGGGGGGATTGTGATGCTCAGCCATCTCTCTCAACTCTGCACCGATAAGTGACATCGGGGACTTAACTGTGCCTCAGTACTGGGAGGCCCCGTTTCCGGGTACACCACACACAGCCAATTGAGGCAACGGTCGCCGTGGGCGAGTAAATTAGTGATGAGACTCAGGGACTTCAACTGAATGACTCAGGGACTTTTTTTTTTTTTTTATGTTAAGTATCTTAGTGATATTATGGTCCTCTGTCTTTAGGAAACCATGACCAACTCGATGGCCTAGGAAAGTGATTTCGCTAAAACCAATGCAGGCTTTAGATGGTTTCGCTGTCAGGTTATACTCGCGTAGAGTAGATAGTAATTCAACTAACCCCGAATAGTGATCTTCCCAAGTATCGCTGAAAAGACAGATGTCGTCTAGGTACGCAATGACATCTGACCGATAAGATAGGATTCGACGCATCATGCGTACGAATGTAGCTGGTGCGTTCATAAGGCCGAAACTTGTCGCTGCTCTCCTAGAGATAAATCAGGAGAGACAGTAACATTTTTCCATGATTCACTAGAATGAAGTGGAATCATCGGAAGCGGAAGATTAACATCCGAAATACTTGTTTCCTCATCCTGTATTACGGACAGTAATGAGTAATGACCATGTTGGACTGGTGAATCGTCCGTTGCCTGTAAAATAGGCTGTAAATAATCCGGACGTTCATGGAATTCCGTAAGCATATTGATGTGGAAGGTTTTATGCTTTCCATCAATATCGACAATGTAGTCAACATCGGAAATTTTCGAGATTATATCGTACGGACCTTTCCAAGAAATAAGAAGTCTGTTTTCCCTACAAGGTAGCAAAACAAATGCTTTGTCACCAGGACAAAGTTGTCGTAAGGTTCTTTTCTTATTGGAAAATTGTCTTGCCTTCTGTTTAGCAAATTCAGAAGAAGAAGTTGCCAATTTGCATGCTTCGATAATCTTTTGTCTCAGTGCGATGACATATTCGTAAGAAGATTTTGTGTCATCGGTAATATTATCAGCGGTTATGAGATCATGAAGCAAAGACATAGGGCCGCGCTGTCGCGCGCCAAAGACAAGTTCAAAGGGAGAAAATCCTGTATGTTCATTGGGGACCTCTCTGTAAGCGAAGAGGGCCGCGGGTAAAACCCTGTCCCAATCTTGAGGATGATCCTCAGTTATCTTCCCTAGTAAGTTTTTGAGTGTTCTATTTAGCCGTTCGACCATCCCATTGGACATAGGATGATAGATACTACTCAAAGATCTCTCTATCTGCAGAGTAGACATTACTTGAGACATGGTATCCAATATTAGTTGGGTGCCATGGTCTGATAATATCTCTCCGGGGAATCCCAGACGAGAAAATATAAGCCAACGAGCATCTGCAATGTCTGCAGTAGTAATGCTCTTCAGAGGAATAGCCTCTGGCCAACGTGTGCACATATCAACACACGTCAAGATAAATTGATGTCCTCTAGCAGATTTGATCTTAAATGGACCAATGATGTCTATCGCCATTTTCTGAAATGGTCGAATAGGGATGTCTGCAGCCTGAATAGGTGCAGCATGGCGTGGACCTCTGGATTTGACCTCTTGACATACTTTACAAGATCGACAATAAATCCGTATGTCCTTGTTCACAAAAGGCCAAAAGAAAGCCGCCAGAACTTTTGACTTTGTACGGGAAAAACCCATATGTCCAGCACACTGAGAGTCGTGTGCGTGCTGCAAAATTTTAACTCTCAAATTCTTGGGCACAAGAATCTGAGAATGACTTGACTTAGTGGAGTCTTGCACCATACGTACAAGTACGCCATTCTTCATTGTAATCCAAGATTTACGCTTTGTATCTTTATTCGGATCACCTTTTGTTGCAAGAGTGAAGAATTTCTTTAGAGTCGGATCATCTTCTTGCTTTTTTATAAACGAGTCACGAGAAATTAACAAGGGATCATCTTGGTTATGCACTTCATTACCTTCAGTCGATGAAGTTTGAGGCATATTAAGAGCTTGAGCTCTAGTGACTGCAGCATTAGCAGTTTGCATATTTTGTGTTTCCCAAACGGAAATTTGTTGTGGAGTGCATTCTTTGACTCCGTGAATACGACCGATGATAAGATCAGCGATCGGATTCGGCAGAAGACATGCGTGTACATATCCTGTAAAGAAAGGAGTAGCAATCCTAATGATAGCAGTAGAGTATTTCTCTAAGGTGCCGCCAAATGTTACACATTTGACTACTTTTCCGGTGGCACGAGAATGATCTACAAGTGACTGCCTAACACCAATTGTGGTGCATCCAGAATCAAAAAGAACTGAGACTGGATTGTCATTTACTAAACCTTTATGTAAGACAAGAGAACCCCTTCCATCATGCGCGACTGACGCAGGAAGAGCGGGAAGAGGATGGCCACAACTTAAAGTGGACACCGTAGTTGGTTCAAATAATGTTTTGCATTGGGGGCACTGAGATGCTCTCCCAAAATCAAAAGCGGAACACGCCATATTATTAGCATCATTATTATCTTTAGTCTGCCTATAGGCTTCATGTCACTCTTGCTGTGCAGAGTTTCCCTGATAATGTGGTTTATATTTTTTGTATTGCGATCTACCTCGATTATTATCGCCTCTGTAATCATTATTATTTCCTCTATTGTAACCCCTATTTGGGTTTGAGTCATAGTTCTCATGGTTACCATTATCATATTCATTATAATGAGTATCTCTATAATTATGATCTTGTTGTCTCCATGATGGATAACTTGGATAGTTCCTATAATGACTTCCTCTGCGGAAATTCCTATAATTATGACCACCCATGAATCGAAAGCTGTCGGCTCGTCTCCAGTTCTTCGCAGAAGAACCCTGAAATGATTGGTTACCTTGGTTTTGATACTTATTATGGTTACCTTTTTTATCAAACCTGTTTTGTGGTCCCTGAAATTTGTGTGAATAATTAGGGTTGTATGGTGTTGCTGAAGCAACTGGCATGCCTTCCTTAACCTTAGCATTGCTAAAAGCTACGTCCGGATGTGCCGTGACGTATTGGGTACAATATTCTTCCATTTCTTTTAGTGTCTTGGGTTTACGCTCATGAAGGAATTCAAGGAATAGTTTATTTACACTTGACATAATCTTGTCTCTGAGCAATAAGTCCATAAGGGCTTCATATGTCTTTTCTGTTTTGGACAGCGCAATCCAACGATTAAATGTAAGACGTGTCCTTGCAATGAATTCTGAGAATTCTACCCCTGATTCAGGTACCATTTTCTTAAACAAAATACGGTAACCTTCCTCTGTTAATTGATATTTTTTCAATAAGGCTGCTCTAATAACATCATAATTATCCTTATCAGCCTCTTCTACCAAGCTTAAACTTGTAAGAGAATCACCTTTCAAATTTTCTGACAACTGATTAGCATACTGTGATTTATCCACATTATGAGTTCGACAAGAACGTTCAAAACGATCCAGCCAGAATGTAATATCGTCACTGGAAGGATTGAACGGTGGTACATTGACCTTATAAATAAAAGGTTTAACACTACCACCAGATGACTGATTAACATTACCCATGTTTGTCAACTTCAATTTTTCTAACTCAAATGCTAACAGTTTTTCCTCATGTTCCCTTTTTGCCTTTCTCTCCTCGGCTTCAGCTTCTCTATCTAATCTCTTTTGTTCAGCTTCTCTGTCTAATCTCTTTTGTTCAGCCTCAGCTTCTCTTTCTAATCTTTTTTGTTCAGCTTCTCATCTTCTAACTCCTTCGTGCTGATAACGCGAATGTCGTGGGTTCGATCCCCACATTGGCCACCACGTTGATAAAGCTCCTTTTTTTAGGTCACCACGTTAATAAGGGCTTGATGAGATTAAGTGGTCAACTCAAACCCGGCACAGTGTTGGTCATATAGGTCACCTTGTCCCGGAACGTAATGATGTCCCGACAAGAATGTATTGTTGACAATGAGTGTTAGTATGAGTGTCAAAACGCGAATGCATAAATGGTTCTGTAGAGTTGACAAGTTGGTAATAATGCACTCATACCCTCACGGCTGGAAGTCAATGATAACTGGAACTACTGTAGACGTTTTAGATAATTTAATGATACACACTCTGACAGCACGGTTGACAGTCATTGGAACAGGTTGACACAACAAATCATTGGATACTTGACAAATGGGTAGCAACATCAATTTGGCAATCTCATAGCATGTAAATATAATCGGACGATAGGAGCAAATATATATTTATGATAGTCTATCGTCTCATACCTCCACTAACTAGTCGCATCAGTTTGAGTTAACAATAATAATGGTCATCACAATGCTCCCTTACAGACCCTCTGCTGACTATGTCTTCCAGGCTAAGTCTTTTAGGCTTTAAATTCAACAGGGTCTTTCTTTTAAGGTTGACAATCTCAAATAACAAAGAGTAGACTTCAATACATTGTAGGTCTTGGTATCACCATCAGGTAGTAAGATATCTCCGTTCTCTGACTGACAATTCAAATAGACCAACAGTGGGATTCAAAATGGCGCCGGTCCCAGTGAGCGACGTTCATCCATAAGATATCCTCACTACAAATGAAAGTTCCGTTCATTTGCTCATCTAATGTATTTGGGTTTTCCTTACCCATAAGGAATGTTACATATGTCCACTCACAGTGCTGCTAGTACAGGAATCGTCTACATACGATCCATCAAATATATATATTTATATGACATCTATGGCGTCGTTAGGCTTAGGTAAAGTTTTAGAAAATGTTCCTTCTTTACCTTAAATTCATGAAATACTAGTAACTAGCACACTAACATATATATTCTGGGAGAAGTATCGACCATCATAGATACTGAGAGAAAACTCCTCTCTTCCCCAGAATCAATCACAATGACGAAAAACTTCGGACTCTCATTTGTCCGACAGCCTTCAAGATCCGTCCGTCATCACGGAAGCGCCAAACACGACTCATCGTCTCATTGGGCATGCACTAATGTTAACCTTTCAACTATATTCAAGTGGGGCGACTATATATTTACTTTCACTCGAAGCATAAAACGAGTATTCGTCCTTTGACTAGGGTTCTAATCTCAGACTCAAAATATTATTACCAAATATTTCCAAACATAACAAGTATACAAACAAATAAATATTTTTTTTTTTTAAATTAATAGGCCTATTATTATTTGTATTGCCATGTAACATATAATGCAACGGCGTTTCAAAAAATGCTAGCTCAGCCGAAAGTCCAAGTGTCTACCGAGAGTATGGAAAATTGGGAATGCAAACTCTCACTGGAAATGTAATGTAGAAAACAGAAATACTGCGAAAACATAAAAAAATTAATTAAGCTGTTTTGAGTAAAAAAAAAAAAAAAAGCCAAGATTTTAAGGAAAAAAAATGTGTTCATAATTTTTAAAAAACGTATCTACGTATAGTTAAAAAAAAATATTTTTTTCCCCCACTTTTACCGTTAATCGTAGTGGGAAGAGATATTTCATGTTACTTAGCAATATAAGTACAGTATATAATGCCAACTTGCACAGTCTATCACAACTGGAGACGACTCACAATCTCAAACGCGACTGTACGGTTGGACGGGCTGCTAGTCTGTATATGTATGTATGTATGCGTGCATTTATATATGTATGTGGTAACAGCCCTTAGAGCTTCTGATGTTTCAAGTGTCAAGCTTCAGGCAGGTGAGACAAGCACTGATGACGAACGGTGCAGGTGTGGGCACGCCCAAGCTGCACCCCGATGTTATTCTCTCCTGTGAGCCTGTCGGAAGTTTGACCAGCAAACCACCAGTGCGTGGGAAGATGTGCCCCCTCAAGTAGACCCAAGTGCAACTGTCCATAATAAAAATAAAAATAAGAATGTATTTAATTACAGTAAAGTGTGCCAACACCTATAGTTTAGGAGTGGTGTTAAAATGTATTATTAAGAGTTGTGTTAATGTAAATAGATTTTGCTGTTAGGTCTTTACACGCACGCACTTTTACACTTTTAAATGCGCACAGTTTCATTTAAGCAGTCAACTCCCCCGATTGGGGTGGGATTGCTAGGCTTCGCAGTTTCATCTGCGCTAAGCCTAAATTATCAGTGCAGAATGGATAGTCAGCCCCCAGTCACTATTCCGTCAAGCGGTCATGTAACTAGGTCAACAGGTCAGCCCTTACGCACCGCCTCGCCAAGAAATGTAAAAATGAACGTGTCGAGTGGCCTAGTGATGACAGAGAGCGGTCAGCCCACAGTCACCGCTCTGTTGTGTAAGCCATGTGCAACAAGTGACCAACCCATCACTTTGCCTTTTAAAATCATTAAAACACATAATAAACCATCAACTAGCGCTTTGTTGTGTAATTCACCTGTGGCAGGCAGCCAGCCTCAGACCACTACCTTGTCTTGTAATTCAAGGAAGACGGACGGTCTGCACTCAGTCCCCGTTCCGTCAGAAGTTTTAGATATGGCAAGTGACCACTCTGTCACTTTGCCAGGTAGACAGTTTACAACGGGTGGCCAACCTCTGCTTACCACTCCGTCATGCAGTCTAGTGATAATATCTCTCAATATCAATGGTTTGAGAAATAAGCTAGACCATGTAATTAAACTGATTAAAAAAGATAAACCCGATTTTATGTTTTTGCAACAGACGGAGATTACTTCTGATTATCATGCCGATCAGATAGTAACTAGATTAGGACTGAAACATGGTTGGTTCGCCCGGGGCACCTGCCATGGGGGTGCTGCCATCCTCCAAATAAATGAAGATTGGGAAACAGCACATTATAGAACGGACAGTTATGGCAGAACTGTCATAATCCAAATACAAAACAAAAACAACAAACAAGACATACACACACTTATTAACATATACGCACCTGCAGTATACACTGACCAACCTAAATTTTACGACGGACTGTATGACACTATAGATAGGTATTACAAAGGAACCAAAATAGTGCTAGGAGGAGATTTTAATTGTGTTTTGACCAGTTTAGACAGTAGTTCCTTTGGCCCCGAATCACAGCGAAAGAAAATTCAGATACCCTTATCAATACGACACTTACAACCTATTCTTGACAAACATGACTTAGTAGACGTTTACAGAAAATTACAACCGCACACACAAGCTTTCACATTCCATGACAAGACAAACCCTTACTTTAGACAGGCCTCAAGACTGGACAGGTTTTACGCATCAAATAGTTACAATATACACAAAAGTTACCACATAAAAATACGTTAAAATGTACAGACCACCAAGCAGTATATACAGTTCTAAGTACGGGACACACACATATAAAATTAAAGAGATCCCCGCATTGGAAATTCAACAATAACTTGCTAAATAATACTTTCTTCACGAATAATATAACACAACTCATTCAAGGATACACACAGGATATTCCCAATAACAACATTGCAGAATATTGGGACCTGTTAAAAAACACAATAAGGGACAGAACACAGATCTTAGCAACAACAATACACAGGGCTTTTAGGAAAGAACAGGATATAATAGAAGATGCAATAAGT
Source organism: Oreohelix idahoensis (assembly GCA_024509875.1). Lineage (NCBI taxonomy): Eukaryota > Metazoa > Mollusca > Gastropoda > Stylommatophora > Oreohelicidae > Oreohelix > Oreohelix idahoensis. The sequence goes on from JAMPIV010009860.1 coordinate 175,612, forward strand.
TTAACCAGACAGATAGATAAATCTAACCCACACATTCATACTTTAGAAGAGCAATTAGACCTTTACAAACAACACACTTACCAAGGGGCTTTACTTAAGACGAAATTAAATACTATTAAAAAAGAAATACCCAGTAGACAGTATTTACAGATAGAACAAAATGTACAAAGCAGTAGACAGATTCACGAAATAGTAGATATGAATGGGCAACAACAGACAGAAGAAAATAGTATTAAACACGCCTTTTTTGAATACTACACAAAATTATACACTAAAGAACAAACTAATGTAAACACGCAGGATAAATTTCTACACTATACAAAGCGTTTGAGTGAAGATGAGAGCCAAAAATTAGATGAAATTTTAACTTTGGAAACTTTAAGGGAAGCTGTCAGTACTTTCCAAAAAAATAAATCACCCGGGCCAGACGGGTTAACTGCCGAATTTTACGGTTTCTTTTTTTCCAATATTAGGCCCCCTTTTAATTAAAGTTTTTGAGGAAGCCTTCCAGAAAGGAGAGCTTCCCAACAGCCTAAATGAATCCTTTATTACTTTAATACCTAAAGATAATGCTGACAAAAAGTCAATCAAAAATTACAGGCCCATTTCACTTTTAAATACTGACTATAAAATCCTGGCCAAGGCTCTCACCTTAAAACTTAAACCATTCATGCAGAACATGATACATACAGATCAACAATGCAGTGTAAACGGTAGGAATATTTGTAGACACACACATTTTATAAGAGACTTATTTACATACACGCACGATAGACACTGTCAAAGTGCAATACTATCATTAGATCAGGAGAAAGCCTTTGACAGAGTATCGCATTCTTTCTTACATAAAACTTTACAAGCAAACAACATAGGGGAATATTTTAGAACATGGGTGGAAATTTTATACAAAAAACCCCATAGTAAAATTTTGATTAATCATAGTTTAACTGACCCAGTTAAGCTGACAAGGTCAGTAAGACAGGGGTGCCCTTTGTCTCCCCTTTTATATGTATTAACACTAGAACCAGTTCTGGAAAGAATAAGGCAAGATGTAAACATCACGGGAACCTTTGTTCTCGGTAAAGGAGAAAGAAAATTGTTGGCGTATGCTGATGATACAATATTCCTTCCAGCAACTGTGGATTCTATAAAAAGCATATTAGAAATCTTTACAGAGTTTGGATACGCTAATGAATCCAAACTAAATGTTCAGAAATCTAGTATAATGGGATTAGGCAGATGGGCAAATAAAACAGATTTCCCTTTTCAGTTAACGCAAGTTAACAGAATCAAAATTTATGGAATAATTTATTCCTGCAACCCTCATGACCCCAATACAGAAACATGGGTAAAATTATTAGATAAAATTCAAAACATGCTAGAAAAGTATAAATATAAGACAGCTACCATTTTTGGGAGAAGCATCATAGTGAACTGTTTCATTATGCCAAAAATAATCTATACAGCAAATGTCCAAATCATACCAAAATCAACTGTAACTAAAATAAATGTACTGATTAGGAATTTTATTTTTATGAATACACTTAAAAGCATAAAGCATTCAACTTTAATGCAGCCTAAGAATAAAGGGGGGATAGCCTTGCAGGACATTAACACTAAGATTAAAGCTTTAAGGGTTAAATATATAGGGGAGATTATAAAAAATCCAAATCTTTATCCATTAGCACACTACTACATTGGACTTAGGTTAATTAAATTACATAAGTTAGAAAATAATCAACCACATTTCTTTGGGGACCCCACCACCCTTTTATAGGATATGCCTACAAAATTTAAAAGGAAACGAACAGTTAGTAAAACAAGATACCAAACTCATATACAAATTATTAGTTGCAGCACAGGAACCCTATTAAGGTACACGGATTAAACGAGGGTACAATCTTTTCATAACAGACTACACGCGAAGCTTCACAAACATTCACGCATTAAACGTTAAGCCACAAGCCAAACAAGTCACGTACAGGTTACTGTACAGTTTAACACCTATTGTGAGTGAGCGATCGGCAAGAAAAGCAGGCAGAACGCCACCGAAGTGTAAACTGTGCAGTAACAACACAATAGAAACAGAGGACCACTTGTTTTACACATGTAAAACAGTGGTCCCTACATTAAATAAGCTGAGAACACTGATAGCTTCTAAAACACCGCAATCACTTAACATGTACCAAGCGGTCATGTTAAATATTTTACCTACGTTACCGAGACCGACAGAGCTTAAATTATTGACTCTATTAGCAGAATATAGGTACTTAGTATGGACATGTAGGAATAGGGCAATACATGACGGTAGACAATACAATAGTAGAATATTTGCACAAATATACGAACACATGACACGAAATATAACAGAACAACTTTAAAAATATTCCTTTGTTGATGTTGTGTTAATAATATTCTTTAAGCATCATGCATCCCGCCTTCCGTGACCCTGTAGGTCTTTATAGAAGGCAATGCAATCTTAATTGTAAATAATTTTGCTGTGTTCACATTATAAATATCCATTGTACCATCAATCATTCATACTTTCATCCCCCATCAACTATGGTTTGCCACTTGCGTATTAAATAATTACTATCGATAAATATTAATATTGCTGTAGTTTGTGATAGGTTTTGTTTAAATATTGCTTGGAAATGGAGTTTGAAATAAGTTTGATATGATTTGTTAAAAAGTTTAAGTTGGGAGGGAAAAGGGGGGTGGGGGTCTTACCTTTCAATTATTAAAATAATGTGATATTGCTTAAATTGTTTTGTGATATGAATATTGACTTCTTGTACTGCTTATTTAGGGATGAGGGGGGAGGGGGGAGGGAGAATGTTATATCTTATATCTTACATCATGTTTTTACAATTTTCCATTCTTGTAAATAACATTGATGGTGTTTGAAATCACGACCTAATAAAGGCTTTAAAAAATAAAAAATAAAAAAAAATAAAAAAAAGGTAACAGCCCTTATTAACGCTGTATGAATTTATGTAAATTTACTTTATGTAGATTCTAATTATTCTCCTATATGCCATGTTGTATTTTATTATATCATGTCAGTACATATCAATGTATTTTCTGGAGAATAAAGATTCTGGTATGTATGCGTGCATACCTACCTGTTTTCGTTTCAAATCCGTTAGCCGCGATTATATATTTTTCATTCTATAGCCTTTGGTTCAGAGAAAATAAATTTATCATCAAAGCTCTGTATGGATATCTTGAATTCCTAATAAACACGTGTTTTTTTTTATTTTGTATTATGCACATGTACAGACACACAAAGAGAGGGAGAGAGGGGTTTGTGTATATTATATTCTTTGCAATTTATTTATTTTGGTCCTAAAAGTATTCTTGTTCTTTTTACTCTTCGCTCCTTATTTTTTTTTAACACGGAGCTATCAGGATGGTGACACAACAAGAGAAATCCATACTAGAATTGCTTTGGCAGCTAGCGCCTTCAATAGATTACACTAGTCAACAACCAAAATGTACCAGAAATGAAAATAGCTGATCTTAACTAATTTTGGTGTGCTGAAAACGAAAATGACATTAAAAAATGTTGATTGGCTCTAGTTTTCAAGATATATGCTACTAGTTTATTTAATTACGGTCAATTTATATATATGACGCAACTGTTGTGGGCGATTGCATAATTTTTTCTAATGACCAATAAAAATGTAACTAGAAGTTGATGCAATCCTACCTATGATTACATCACCTTTGTGTATAAATATCTTATCTCTGATAAAAATTTTGCCATTAGTTAGTGCATTTGTCCTTATCAAAAGTATCGTAGTTAGAAATGCCTAGGACGTGTGTGAACAGTGCTAATAATTTCTGTTATATATGTGGTGAGGTGACATTTGTATCACAAAAACGAAATATAACAACAGTGATTAAGAAGGCGTACAGTTTGTATTTTGGCTGCAGAATAGGAGATCAAGATAAGAGCTGGGCGCCACACATGTGCTGCAATACATGTGCATCACATCTTAAACTGTGGTTGACTGGCAAAAGGCAAGCTATGCCTTTTGCAGTCCCTATGATTTGGAAAGAGCCCACTGATCATCTCAACAACTGTTACTTTTGCATGGTCCCTCCAATTGGGAAAGGCATATCAAAGAAGAAAAAATGGACTCTGGAATATCCAAACATCCCCTCTGCAATACGTCCGGTACCATATGGCGATGACCTACCAGTTCCCAAAGTGCCAGAATCATTTTCAGCTGCTTCCACTGATGAAGAAGAGGACATTGGTGGTCCTGAACCATCAACCTCAAGCGACCCAGATTTTGAGCAAACTACATCCACTAAACCACACTTAATAACCCAAGGTGAACTGAATGATCTTGTAAGAGATCTGAATTTACCGAAGAACAAGGCGGAGCTTTTTGGATCCAGATTGCAACAGTGGAATCTCCTGGCAGAAGATGTTACAATTTCTGTGTATAGGAACCGCCAGAAGCCGCTTATTACATTCTTTTTCAAAGAGGGTGACCTTTCTGCGTGCCACAACATTTCTGGTTTAATGGCAGCCCTCAAAATCAATTACATACCGGAAGAGTGGAGGCTTTTCATTGATTCATCTAAGACGAGTCTTAAAGCTGTTTTGTTGAATAATGGTAATGTGGTCAATTCCAGTTGGTCACGCAGTTCATATGAAAGAAACTTATGAAAACATTAAGCAGCTTTTGAAGTGTGTAAACTACGATCATCATCATTGGTCACTTTGCAGTGACTTTAAAGTGGTCGCTCTTTTGCTTGGACTACAGGGTGGATACATCAAGTACTGTTGCTTTCTCTGTGAGTGGGATAGTCGTGCATGAAGTGACCATTACATCAGAAGACATTGGCCAATCAGGCAGTCATTGCAGCCTGGCAGTAAGAACGTTGAAAACCCAGCACTTGTCGACACCAGCAAGATTTTGTTACCACCCTTGCACATTAAGCTGGGTCTCATGAAAAACTTCGTCAAGGCAATGGAGAAAACAGATGAGGCTATCAAATACCTCATCAGAAAATTTCCAAGACTGAGTGAAGCTAAAATAAGAGAGGGAGTATTTGTTGGTCCGCAAATTCGAAAACTTCTTCATGATGACGAGTTTCTTTGCGTGTTGCATGGCAAGGAAACAGCAGCATGGCTAGCATTTAAGTCAGTGGTGGACAATTTTCTTGGAAACAACAGATCTGATAATTACAATGAAATTGTAGAAAATCTCCTTCTGAAGTATAAGAGTCTTGGCTGCAACATGTCTTTGAAAATTCATTTTCTCATCTGGATTTCTTTACGTCAAACTGTGGAGCAGTCAGTGATGAGCATGGTGAATGATTTCACCAAAACATTGCTGCTATGGAGACAAGGTATCAAGGCAATTGAAGCCCTTCGATGCTTGCTGATTACTGTTGGACTGTGACAAGAGACACCTCATCGATTGACTACAAGAAGCAAGCAAAGAGAGCTCGAACAGCGACTGAATAATGACGGAATGGGTTCAAATGTGCCTTTTTAAAACATGATATGTGAACTTTAAATAATGTTTTTATTTTTTCTATCATTTTATGTTGAAATATCAATTAATTGAGTATGTAACCACAATTTTTATAATGCTAAAGTAGAAAGACTAGCTGTTCACCCCAGAGAATTAAACAAGCATGCATTATTTGTATTACTGTAATGTAAATTCATCATTTAAAAAAAAACCCAGAGCCAATTGGTGAATTTCATTATGATATTTGAAATCAGCATGTCAAAATCAATAAGAAATGGTATATTTAATTTCTGGTACAAATAACTTTTGAAAATTTGTTGACTAGTGTTATCTAACATTTGGAAATTACGATCATTGAATATACATACCAAGCTTCGTCTGTTTAATTCAAATGTTATCTCAGTGTTAACATACGGCTGTGAGAGTTGGAAAATAACAAAATCATTGGAGAACAAGCTGAATACATTCGAGAACAAATGTCTTAGAAAACTCATGAACATCAGTTGGAAAGAATTCAAGACTAATCGACAAATAAGAGAAGACTCTAGGCAGAAATATGTCTCCGACTATATAAGGAAAAGACGATGGTCATATATCGGTCATGTCCTACGAATGCAAAACAACAGAATACCACTACAGGCGCTCACTTGGGTTCCTGAGGGTAAGAGGAAAAAAGGAAGACCAAAAGAAACACTCAGAAGAACAATAATAAGAGAAGGAAGAACGTTGGGCCTAAATAATGTGCAAGAGCTAAGAGGAGTGGCGTCACAACGAACAACCTGGAGAGCACTGGTTTCTGCCTTATGCGCCGTGTTTGGTGCTTAAAGAATTTATTATTATCACCAAAACATGGATCTCTTTGCAAAAAGCCTGCATCAAAGCATTAATGTACGTACTCTTGTTTTGATGGTTTCTGTGACAATTTGTCTTACAAAATAAGGTTTCCAGCCCCATGCAAACCTCAAAATATTTTTTTCTTCAATTATGAAGTATCCTGTTCAACCCATGATGGGTTATAATTAAGACATATGGTGTACTAATTCAAGAAAATAAAGTCGATTTCCAATACCCAAATATAGCCCCCTCACCCCCCCCCCCCCCCTCTTTTCCCACTCAGTCCAAAAAGAGTAAATAAAAACCAAATTTGTGTGAGTGTTTTGTGTGTGACCTCCCCTTTCCAAGAAACAATAAAAATAAAAAACAAACGAATTTAAAAAAAAAACAACAACAAACAAACTAAAAGAAAATAAATAAAATGAAGTCTCTCATAACTGCCCTGTTGTTAACGAGGTGAAAAGGGGTGAGAAAGCCCGAGGGTGTCCGAGATTACATCAAATCCACCAATTATCTGCCATCAGCCTCAAATTAGTTGCCTCTTACAACATGCATGAGATAGTATTAGGCCTATTCTTCCTCTGTCATCTCAGAGACCTCTGGGGACCAAAAAAAAAATCATGGTTGGTCCAACGTGAAAATAGTATCGCGCACAGAACACTAACATATCAAAATATTGCTCATTGTTCTAGGTGTTGCTTTACTGTTGTTGGTATCGGCATTAGAACATATTTATATTGATCCACATATACAGGTAAAACGTTTACGTAACACGATAGTTTAATGATTCATATAACATTATTTTTGGAATTAGAATGCAGTTTTCGATTAGCTCCAAACGGGAACCGTATCGATAACGCCACATGAACCGCAGATAATAAACTGGAAAACATGGCTTCGAATCTCGTGTGCAAGGTACACCCTGTTGTGTTATTCAGCGTCATTGACGCATATGAACGCAGAAATGAAGATGCTAAACGGGTTATAGGAACCTTGTTAGGTAAGCTTACGAGAATGATACGTCTACTCAGTATTTTTAAAATGTTTTGTAAGTACAAGGCAATTTCATAGTCAGACGGTGTTAAGTCTTTGACCACATCAAGTGACCCACACCTTTCATTTCGTTTGACATGGTCATTAGGCTACTGTTGTTGCTGGCAATTGTATGATTACATGATGGTACATTTGGTGTGTTTTGTTCGTAGAGTCAGTTGTACAGTTTAATTCAAGACGAAAGGCGTAGTTTTACGAACCGCAGGAATACAGAAGCAACAATCGGTAGTTTTCGAAGACCATCCTTCCTGCCTCGTTCAAGGCAAATGGTTGAATCAGAGAAACATCGGCCCATTAGGCTAACTGATTCAGTAGGCTACGTAATTATTTTCAGCTCTGGACGGAATTATTTTTAAGCCCCAAAAATGTGCATATAGGCTACATAATTTACTTTTACTGACAATGTGTGTCTAATCATGAGTTAAGTAGGCTATTGGCTAACATATTAGGCCTAGGCCTATATCAAATTAAAGTACATTGGATGGACAATATGAATCTATATTGAGCCTACTTTTCTAGCTAATTTTATGTTATGTTTATGTTATGACAGATAATATGTACATGGAAAAAAAGATAACTTGAAATTTTGAACAAAAATTTTCCACTTAGGCTACCTAAGGCTTGTTAACAAATTGTTATCACAATACAGTTTCACTGCTCTCTTTGTGCAGGTAATCCATTTAGAAACACAGAAAAAGTAAAAGTTGTGGTTGATCACACAGACTGTTCACATATTCACATATTAGTAACATATGTGCAGTGAAGAAATTCCATTAAAATTATGACAAAACCCAATTTAAAATGAAGATAAATGTGAAAAATGTGTGTGTTCTTTGATGTCATACAAATAAGTTGCAGATGCTGTTATGGTTTAAGGTTAAGGTTAGGATTTCTAAATCTAAACCTTATTACTAGGTCTCTGAATTACTTTTTGAGGTGTATCGAACACAGGGCCCACTATTCTTCATTTCAACACATATCCTGTTTCCATTTTTTATTTTGGAAATACGATGGATGGGTATGAAAAAAATCGAAAATAATAAACAGCTACAAATCTCAAAACGATTACGACTGACAGTAATCATACCCTAGCCATTAACATCTGTCAAGCTTTTTCAAAAATAATTATTGACATGAAAAAAAAAATCGAATTGGGGGATCCTAACGTGATAGGCCTACAGGTTGGCAACCTTGTACATGAAACCCTTACAGATATGTTTTGGAATTAATTTTTTTCAGATTTCAAAATGGTACTGCGATACATCTGCCATATATTACAGTAGCACCCTTACCAGATCTGACAAAACTTTGCAAGCAAACAGTTTTCCTTTTAGTCATTTGATTTATCTTTAACAACATACTGTCACTTTGTGTATGTATTTCTGTACGCCTCACTTGTCGGTAAATTATTGTTATCATAAATTCTTAACTTTTTGTTTTGTTGAATTTGTTGTAAGTTAATTTTTCCACCTAGCATGATTTTGTTTTATATCTATTATTTAAAGCAGTTTGTTTCTTTAGAAAAACATTGATGAAAGTGTATTTTATGCTAAATCATGCAGAGGTGGAGAAAAATTATATTTTAAAGAAATATTCTTTTAAATGACATCCAATTTCCAGATTCACTAATATTATTAAGTACATTTAGCAGTTTTTAAAGTTCCCATTAAATTTGCATGCATTTTTGTCTACATATGCTGACACTTTTGAGATGATATAGTCAGTTAGTTTTATCTAATTTTGCACACACACAAATTTTTTGAGATAGGCGCTGAGAATGTAAGCAATGTTAAGCACAGGATATTTCATCACCAGCATAAACATGATGTCCTTAAGAAAACATTACTACAAATTGCTGTGTATTTTTCAGGAACTGTTGAGAAAGGTGTTGTAGAGGTCACTAATTGTTTTGCGGTTCCACACAATGAATCTGATGATGAGGTAAACTGAAGGCAACATTCAAATAATATAAACGCAAACTATTATCTTTAAGAAACACTGTTATTAAGAATCAGTACCCTTTAGCTCTCTAAAGAACATAGGCCTCAACAAACATATACCATCATCTCAACCACGTTTTTCTCATCATTTTCCTTGAATCGCTGAGTTGATTAATATTCTGTATTTGACATCCATAGTTTGTTGTAGTTTTTGCGGTAAAAAGTTTTTTACGGGATGGGTAACTAGCTCCATGCCCAACCCTCCTTAGTCGGTTTTAACGACATGCCTGGTAGGGTACAGTGTCACTTTTCCTTGCTCCCCTTTCTGGCCTCAGTAACACACAGGTGGTCATTAAGAATAGTAAATAATAAACAATTGCAAAGAGATAACAGGCACTCATAAGACCAAAAGAATTATGACACTAGACAACAGAAAGGCAGCAGAAGTGATAGGCTCACCATGGATTGTCTGAGCTGTGTTATCACCTCACTGCGAGAGTGGATCATGACAGGACACAATGCCAACTAAGCATTAAAAAAAAAATATAAAGAATCTAACTGCCGCCAGTGAGGCACTTTTTTGGGATGCTGGCAGTGTGTACTTTCCCACTTTACTTTAGCAGTGAGGCATGATATCGCTCGAATGATCCTTGGTCTGATTTCCAGTTAGCCTGTCACTTCTGGTACTTTTCTGTTGTCTAGTGGCCTGAGTCTTTCTGTGTCACGAGTGCCTGCTGTTTAACTATATTCTTTTGTTATTTACTACTCAGAAGCCTCGGGTCTCCCTCTTTAATTATTTTATTAAGAATAGTAAAAGTGCATACAGGAAGTCCTCTACTGACGATGGGGTTCTGTTTCACTGACTCCGTCGAAGGTTAGATTGGTCATAAGTTGAAATTACTATATACTATATGAACCTTAAGGGGAGGTTTCACCCATATTTTGGCATTTTGTTTAAAAATTATCATTTTTACAATATTGATGCTACAGTTTAGTGTCACCATTTTTCTACCTAACACTATGTTTTTTATTGCAGTTTTCAGCTTACAAATATTTTAAATTAATTTTTCAAATACGTATGTTCAGCCACAAATCAGCTAATTATATATGCAAAAAATTTATTTTGTTATAACTTTTTTATTTATTAACATATTTTAATAATTTTTTCGGTATTTAGTCCAGCCAGGGCATTAGATTAAAATTTTTAAAAGTTATGAACCTTAACATAAAATAACATTTCATTGGCTGAAACTTCTCATGATTGTCGCAAAATCGCCAGCTTCAACCAATCAGAATCAAGCTTACATTGGGGCTTGGCTGGCTGATTTATTTACTTCGTACTCACTTCCTGTGTCATTGTGAAGCAGAATTAGCGATTACTGTGAAATTTATAGTGATTTCTTATTTAATAAAATGGATTGTGTTAATAAATCAACAGCATCAGGTAAAAGAAGGAAGGATAGGCCCATTAAGAGGAAATTTAGAGGTAACAGATATTCTGGTTCTCTTAAACAACCGAAAGTCACAGCCACGTGTCAGACAAACGAAATAAGCCTAGGCCTATCGTCAAACTGTCATTCTCAGCCAGATGAACGTAAAACTCTAAACTCATCGGCATCATTCTGCAAATTAAATAGTGTTAAAACTACAGCTGTGAAACCCACTGATCCTGAAACTATTGAAGGATACAGAATTATCAGCATTGAAAACGTCTTGGATTTTGTTAAACAGTTCCCCTGTCCAAAGTGTTTGACATCACCTGTCACTACAAACAGTGAGCAGAACCAGTTTACAGAGTCTTTATACACAGTGAATGAGACTCACTTTGGCCTGTCAAGTTCATTTACTTTCACTTGTATATTTTGTTGTGACAGTTTTCAACTATCTTCATCTGCTGAAAATATAAATTTAAGATTCCAGATGTCAATGTTTAGCATAGGAATAAACAAAGAAAAAAGTAAACGTTTTCTGACAAATATGAATATGCCTCCACCAGTAGCATCAGCAACACACAGTGAGTTGAAAAGGAAAATTTTGCATGCTACAAAAAGATGTGCAGAAGAAAGTATGCATTCTGCTGTCGAAGAATTAAAATCAGATGTTAAGACAAATGAAGTTACTGTGTCATGTGATGGCACCTGGCAACGGCGAGGCTTCTCAAGTAAAAATGGCATAGCAACAGTTCTATCTGTGAACCCAGTGAGAGCAGCAAAAGTTATTGATGTAGAAATTTTGTCCAATTACTGTGATGCTTGCAGTAAGGCTAGAAAGAAATACAAAACAGATGAAGAATTTGAAGTGTGGATGACAGGTCATAAATCATGCCAAAAAATCATGAGGGTGCCTCTGGTCTGATGGAATCAAATGGAATGATTAATATTTTTAGAAGATCTGAGGAAAAACATGGTTTGAAGTATGTAAAATATCTTGGAGATGGGGATTCAAAAAGTTTTAAATCTGTTGCCGAGGCAAAGCCACAAATGTATCCGGGACTTCAAATCGAAAAATTAGAATGCTGCGGCCATGTTCAGAAACGAATGGGACGACGTCTCCTTGATAAAGTTGCAGAATGTAAAGGTAAGCAGTATGAAGAAGATGGGAAAAAAGTATAAAGGTATTGGAAATTTTGGAAGATTAACAAAGAGTGCTATTATGAGAATACAAGGTCATTACGGTGCCGCAATAAGAGGAAATATTGGTTCAATTTCCAATATGAAAAAAAGCATAATGGCCATTCTCAAGCACCGTGCTGGAGATCATGAAGATTGTGGAGATTGGTGCCCAAAGGATATAAACAAGGCTAACAAAAAACAGGCTGCCTAAATTTGTCATTAAAGAAATTCAGCCTGTCTTTGATGAATTGTCTTCAGACTTCTTGTTGTCAAAATGTCTTCATGGAGGAACACAGAACTCTAATGAGTCTTTCCACAATCTGATCTGCAACAGATGTCCCAAAGCAGCATTTGTAGGAAGAGACAGATTAGAACTTTCAGTTTATGATGCTTTGATAGTTTTCAATGATGGAGAACTTGGGAGAAGAGGAATTTTTGAAAATCTTGGTCTATCTTTTGGGAAATACTGCTTCAAAGGATTTTCTGGTTTTGACGCGGCATGGGTCTCTGCTTCCCTAAGATTATATGATATGAAAAAAGCAGAATACAGGCACAGAAAATCTTTCCTGGATTATAAGAATACCAACAAAGAGAATGGATATGCAATTGGTGGATTCTAATGTGAGTATGACTATTTTAAGGCATGTTTTCTCTGTATTTTGCTTATTTCTACGATATTGTTTTTCAGCAATTTTGATGACATCATGTCAGGATTACTCAAAAAGTTGTAAAGCTAAAGGCTTTAAACTTTGTATACTGTAACTTTTTGATCAGTGAATTTTTAAAGTATCTCTACCCTGTATTTTTATCAAGAAAAATGGGTCTAATTTTTGAAAATTCATAAAACATCACTCGGACAGTTTATGAAAATGAAACTAGAAGGGAGTCTTGAGAATGCTGTGATCTATGTGCAAGCCAAATTCCAATGTCCTATCTTTGCAAATAAAGTGTGCATCTTGACACAAAAAAGTTTCTATTTTTAGTAACAATATGCAAATTAGGACCCAATATAATTATTTTCCAATGATTGAGCATTTTTTATTAGATGCTTTGATGTCCTAAACATGCCCAAAAAAAATGGAGCTTGTAAAGACAAAAATAAAAAAAAAAAATTTTTAGGTGAAACCTCCCCTTAAGGATATGTTAACAAGTAGCATGTCTGAATACATGTCTCTTTTGTTGTATATTAAAACAAATTGTATTATTTTTTTATAGGGAAGTGATACAGTGTACAAATTATAACATAAAATAACTGTATCGTACAGTCCTGCACTGTAATAAGTAATGTGTGCAGTACTTGTAGGATGACCGTTGTAAGTCGCATACACCGTAAGTTGAGGGCAATCTGTAATTTATACAGTATGAGGCTATTGCAATAAACTATTTAGATACAGTTTGATCCCTGGATGTAAATTTCACATAAAAGATATGCTTAATATGAGAAAATAGACTAAATTACTTAAAGTAAAAGTGTTACTTTTTCTGCCATTTATGTTGAAATTATATAACATTGTGGTGTATCACATGTAGAATATTGTAGAAATTTTCTAACCTGGTTTATATGGGTTTTGAGAGACGATTGGGATGACTTTTATTGACTTGTCCACATTATTTTTGAGGTTTTTAAACAACGTTGGAACAAGAGTTGAGGAGAAGATGCTATCTTTGGATCGGGCGTACATTAAGAAAAAGAATCAGCATTACAAGGCAGTCATTCTTCTGGAATCCCCGTGGTAAGAGAAATAGAGGGAGACAACAGAAAAACACATAGGGGAAAGAACTGGCTACAGGCATGAAAGGGACTGAAGAAGGCATGGAAAGATCTTTAATGGATGGCACAGGAAGGCTTGGCACGTTTTTGTTGAAGACCTGGTCTCCACAGGGAGCTGACAAGGTATTGGTGATGACTTTACATTTGTTTGATTTTGTTAGCTTTTCTGTCTTTATTTTGTTAAATTTCTGGATCATGTATTTCCTTTACCAGTTTTTTTTTTTTTTTTAAATTTATAATGTGAATCCAAACTCAGGTTGCTGTTGATATTGAATACGCTCGTAACATGTATGAGCTGCACAAGAAGGTGAATAGCAGTGAAAACATTATTGGGTGGTAAGTAATTAACTGTGTGTTCTTTCTTTTTATTTTATTTTATATATTTTTTTTTAATGCCCCTAAGTTGGATTGAAGTTTCAAATTGGCAGAGTGGATAGAGCGCTGGCCTTTCACTGCAAAGTTACAGGGTTGGAAACATGGTTACATCATGCCTCAGCCTACCCAGCTGTAAATGGGTACTAGGCTCTGCTGTAGGCTGGGGAAGGAAAAGGCAGCGAGGAAGGGAACTGGTCACCCCACCTGTCTAAGCTAGACCTACTATATTGACTACCTTTAAAAACTGGGATTACGTTTAATTTACAGAGTAAAAGGTAGTCCCATTGCAGATACAGCCATAGGGGAGTGAAATGTTAGGGACTTCACTTTAGTAGATCTCAACTTTATGAGATGAAGTGACCAAGTCCTTACCTCACTGTCTTTGCCTTTCCTAACTCAAGATGAAAGTCAGGTTCACATTTGGGTGCAGCACTGGTGTAATGGTTACCATACTGCACTGGCGATCAGGTGATCTAGGTTCGAGCCCTGGCGAGATCATTTGATGGAGTGTCTTCGACCGGGACTTGGACTGGGATAATTCGAGCCCTGGTGAAAGACATTTGAAGGAGTGAGTGCCTTCGGCCAGAGACTGAAATAACCCGAACAGCTCCTGAGCCGACCCAGCTCTAAAGGGTACCTCTGAAATCGGCAAGTATCTGCCTGAATGGCGAGAGGACACCTGTCAGTGTACAGGAAAAAAGGAATACTCACGTAAAATCAGTCTCAGGTTAGACATATTAACCTGAGATTTTGCCTCGAGTGTTAGTGGGCGTACGAAAAAAAAAAGGTGCACATTTACAGCTGGGTAGACTGGAACATAATGCTACCAGGTTTCAAACCTGCTAACTTTGCTTGAGAAGCAAGTGCTTTAACCATTGTGCCACTCAACCCTCAGAAAGGAAAGACAGTACCGTAGTATGAACTGTTTTAAAATTGAGAGGAACCTATCATCCCATGAAAGTCAGTCACCAATACTGTAGGAAAGACATAAAGTGTTGATTTTATAAGTTCTTAAACAAAGAAGAAATGTTTGTTAAAAATTTTACAAATATTAATTGTATTTCTGTAAAAAAAATTGTACAGATATTAATTGTATTTCTGTGTTGTTAACTTTAAATTACTTCATCAGGTTTTCTACTGGATCAGAAGTTTCTGTACATTCAGTGCTTATCCATGACTACTACTCCAGAGAAGCAAAGAATCCTATTCATCTGACCGTTGACACATTTGTGCGTGGAGGAAAGATGGCCATCAAGGCATACCACAGGTATGCAGTTAGACCCATAAACATAATCAGACATAGCAGTACAACATTCCCCTGGTCAAACACGGTTCGATTAGCACTGTTTCAACATAACACTGTTTTTATTTTATGTCACATTTCTCCTAGACACTTTAAAAATTTGATCTTATGCTAAGTGCTAAACTCCATTGGAGGCTGCAATATAACTTTCACATGCTGATCATCTTCATTCAGGGTGGTGTGATGAAAAAGAAGCACTGTCATTGCTAGCATAATGAAGCATGACAGCAAAGTGGAATACAGTTCTGTGGTAATCTGTAACTTAGAAGAAAATCATAATTGCTACTATGAGCTTCATGAAGAGAAAAAAGAAGATGGCAAAGCAAAACATGCTCGATTCTTTTCTTCTTCTTTTTTGTTTTTTTAATGTCTCCCCAAATATCTTTAAACAGCCATGCCTTATACATCTAAAGGCAGAAAAACTCTCAACACCTACAAAACTTTCTGCTAACTAGTCATCTGATAATGAAGGCAGCTCTGTCATGACAACTGTATCCACAAGCAACGGACGTAGCAGCGACTAAGGCCTTATATTTTTTGTAAATACAGTATTTGCATAATATCTCGTTTGTGTTCAGTGTCTGATAATTATATTAAGTTAATGAATGTTGTTAACTATTTAATTTTTTAAAGCACTTTTACCAAATTTTAAAACAGTTCTCTGGACTTTGGGAATGAATTGATTTGATTTCTGTTAATTCTTATGTGAAATCAATTTTCGATTGCCGCTCGATTTTTCAAAAACAAATTAACAGCGCTAAGCGGGGGATTGCTGTATTACATTTTCTACAGGGTGATTGAAAAGTGGCTTTCCTGTTTTTTAAATTGTTATTTCTTCACTCCTATAATACAACTAATTTATGTCAACAAATGCCTGCGATAGCATATTGGTTAGTGCACTGGCTTCCTAGCTCAGTGGTCAATGGTTCGATCCCCAAATGAGGTGGGATATTTTTAGGCCGCAAACGGCTCCTGGGTCGACCCAGCCCCAAATGGGTACCAGAGCAACTCTGGGAAGGTTAAGGCGGCCGGCGTGATGCTGACCACATCGCCCCTAGTGTGCCGACGGTCAAGAAAATATGGGCAAAACACCATATTCTCAATATGCCTCAATGGGCGTGTAACGGGATCCCCTTCCTTTCCAAATAAAGATAAGTAAGTGCCGTTTTATTACATCAAATACTAAGTAACATTAACATTACAGCTTGCGTGAGATCTGGACTGTTCAGCATATGTATGAAGTGAAGATGGCTATGGATATGTTGGTGAAACCTGTTGACAGCATTACCAGTCAGTCCTTTTTATGAAATTCCAAGGGCAAGGAAGGTAGAGAGAGACTGACAAATACATGGAGAAAGGACTAGAGACAGAAATAAAAGGGATGAGAAAGAACTGGAACTGCGGGTATGCAACAGGAGGACTTTGAGTTTCTTGAAGGTCTGTGCTACATGTTGAGCTGAGAGGTGATGGATGAATGATTTGAGCGTCAGTTTTTGACAATCATACATTTTTAGTTTTACTGAATGCTTAATGTTACTGAATGTCAGTTTTGTGTTTTCTCAATTTCCATGCTTAGCACTGTGATAGGTGTACCAGGAAAGACTCAAGGCACGATGTTCACCCCAGTACAAGTTGAAACCATCTGCTATGATCCTGAGCAAGTCGGAGGTTTGTTGTAATTTATAAATGTTTTAAAAGACCAGCCAAGTAACATTTAATTTGAAAGAAAGGTGATGTGCTGGAGGCATGTTGATAGAGGGAAATGGTAATCTTCATTATCATCATCACACCCTTCAGCTGCCCATGGAGCATAGGCCTTCACAGGGTTCGTAGCGATCTGGAAAAGGCTGGAAAATGGGAAAAAAAAATTCCAGGCCTTGAAAAGGCTGGAAAAATGGATAAAAGCCTTGAATTTCCCGCATCGGACTTGGAAAAAAAAATATGAATCGAAAGTTGGATGCTTGGTGTCCATTTTTCGGTTATTGGTGGTATTTTTCGTTAAACTTCAGTTACCGTAGAATTTTTACTTCCCTTTGCGCACTAAATCCATTTCCAGACGTTTTCGGCAGTTTGTGTTAATGACGTGAACGCACAAATTAATTTTAGCGCTCGCGTCTGCTATTCGAATCAAGCATCGCCACCTTTGAAATTATTATTTAGAAACATGCCTGGTTGTCACTTTCAGTATAAATGGCCAGAAATGCCATGTTATAAAACATGGATAGCGCCTGGAAAAACTGCAAATTACACAAATTGCACCATGTGTAAAGAAGAAATATATTTGACCTGCATGGGAGAAAGTGCAGTAAAGTCGCATGCTACTGGAAAAAAACACCAAGAACTTGTCTGCGCATTCAAGTTGTATTAAATCGTTCATTTCAACTGAGGTAAGTAATAAATTCATTTATCTCATTTATAAAACATAATTAAATAAGTCCAGTTTATAGATAGGCCTACTGTACTTGCGTCTGTAGTTTACAATGTATTTAGGCCTACAGCTTTATTTTTCATCATCATCATCTCAGCCCGTAACCCGTCATGGGTCGTAGGGGTGCCATGGTGGAAGCATCAGCAGACAGGGTCCTCCACTGCTCTCTATCCTCAGCAATGCGTACAAGTGTGGAAAAACCGTGTCCTGCCCATTCTTTGATGTTATCAGCCCAGGATTTTCTCTGCCTTCCTCTTCTCCGTTTACCTTCGACTGTTCCCTGAAGGATCGTTTTCGAAAGGGAGTCATGACGAGTTACATGCCCAAACCAGGCAAGCTTTCGACGTTTCACTGTTGACAAAAGTGGTTCTTGGTGGCCTGCATAGGTGTTTATCTTCTCTCTAACATAGACATTTGTTTTGTGCTCTTTATAGCAAATGCGCAAAATTCTTCTATAACATTTATGCTCGAAAGCCTGAATCCTTCGCTCCGTATCTGCAGTGAGTGTCCAGCTCTCACACCCATACAAGAGAATAGATAATACAAGTGATTTGTATAATTTGATCTTCACAGGAAAACTGATGTTACTTTTCCAGATCACATTCAACCTTGTCATGGCAGCTGAGGCCATCTCAAGTCTTGTCTTGATTTCTTTAATTGATCTTCCATCACTGCATATAGTGGACCCGAGATATTTAAAGGTGTTAACTTCTTCTAACGTTTGCCCATTTAACGTAATGTTGGTCGCAACATGTTTCTTATGGCTATTCACCAATATCTTGCTTTTTTCTATATTAATTTCCATCCCATACGTTCTTGTTACTTTCTCCAGTCTAGAGGTAAGGTCTTGAAGTTCTGATTCTGATCCAGCTATCAGATCAATATCATCAGCAAAACGTAGGTTGTTTTATTTTTAACCATGGCCAAAATTATAGTGTTTGAATGAAATTTCTTGGTTTACAACTACTTACGGGAACATGTTTGACACAGTTTAAGATGGTCAGGAATAGAAATTGATGGCGATTCCATATCCTATAGCCTACCCTGTTATCAGACGCATGTCCTACTGTTCATTTCACCACATTTTTTGGATATAAATATATTTTGAATGCTTTTTTTAAATTTTTATTTATGATGAAGAGACATATCCCGTTCAACCTCTGAAGGGTTATAATTAGGATAGGCCTACATGTTTTCAATTCCAGATAACATGAACAACCGCCGAAACATGAAAGTGGCATCACATCTGTCAAATCACTGTAATTAGGATAAATGAAAATTACCAATTTTGTGCTTAGGCTTAATGTTATTTTAAAAATCAAAAAAATCTAAACAAACAGAAACGAGATAAAACAAAACCAAATAAAAATAGTAAAGGTGCGGGGTGTAGTGTATAGGCTTGCTGTTTCCAGTTAGATATTTAATAGATTTTCACTTATCATAAGTATTATAAGAATATTATCATACCTTCACCCTCCCAATTACTATATATTAGCTCTTGTTCTAGTTAAATATTGTTTGACTATATTATGTATGCGTAAATTTAGCTTAACATAAGTTATTGTGTTTTCCATTTTTTTTTTTTTTTTGTTTTACCCTCAAAACATCAAAACCATCTAAATTGTTGGGGGCAACTTTCAGGGTTGTGAAAGATCTTCTTGATGGATAGGCAACAAGGGACATATTCTCTTCTGTGGTAGTTTTTTATTCAGCCTTCAGCTTTATTTCAAGACCTGAAAGAAATTCAGATTGGTGCATTTGGAACAGTAGCTGAAAATAGGAAGCATTTTCCTGAAGCACTGAAGAAAAAGCAACTCAAATTGAAAAAGGCAAATCATCCTGTGTTTTGTGCGACAGAAGATAAGGCATGCCGACAGTCACCTGGCATGATACAAAAAGATTTAACCTTATATCTACTGTTCACTCCAATGATAATATAAACAAGACAGTTAGAAAGACAAATTCTTTAGGGCAGAAGAATTCAGAAGCCAGTGCTTGCAGAAAAATACAGCAAAAGTATGGGAGGTGTCGACCACTTCGGCCAACTAGGTGCAAGCTACTCCTACCCACACAGATCCTATTTTTATATTATTTCTTAGTTGAAACTGCCCTGGTCAATGGGCACATAACCTACAACCCTGCCAACTCTACAAAAAAAGGTCAAAGCAAAGATCAGGATGTCAATCTGACTCTTATTGAACCTGCTATTCTTCGACACAATGTGACACCTTCAAAACCACAGGTCACAACAACATGACTTATTGAGCACCACTTCATTGATAAATATGAAAGGGCAAGGTACAAACCAGACTGTAAAGTGTGTAAGGCTACAGAGAACAGAAGCCAGACTTGCATGTACTGCCCAGATTGCAATGTACCTCCATGCCTGATACCCTGCTTCAAGTTATACCACACAGTCAAGGATTATCAACGATCCAGACAAAGACTCTTGCAGAGGCCTACAGCTACAACTTCAACCCCAGTTAACACATTAACTACCGAATTGAAAAACACACTGTGGCCGAATTAAATATTTTTCCCATTTTTATCCTGTAGATGTTTGCACAAAGTAAGCGGTAGTTTTTGTAATTGTTTACATATTTTTATGAATTGCACGTCATTTTAAAGATAAATGAATGTCCTATTACAATAAGCACGATTTGTAACTCTAATAGAGGATGTTGGCCAAGGACTTGCAATATTTTCACAATTTTTTTTATTTTATTCACCATTCATAATGGTGCTCTGAAAATTTCAAAGGCCTGTGTCTGTTTTTCAATTTAACCAGTTATTTTTAAAGAAATCTGCAAACACCCTTGGTAATGGGAGACAGTAATGCTCCAGATTGCTGGTCAGCAAAGTGATAATTATATCTGAGAAAATTAGATGAGGAAAATATTAGAGTTTCCCATCCTTGAAAATCATGTGCTTGGACCTAGAAAATGCTTGAATAAATTAGCTATGAACCCTGCCTTCAACAAACCTATACCGTTTTGCTCTCCTGTGCCATCAGCTCATGATTTCTCCATCCCCTTCATATGTGTCTCCAGTTCTGTTCTCCGTGTTTTCCTTATTAATTAGAGAATGCAGGTGAATACTCTTGAACACTTCACTTCCCTCCGCTACCTCCCAAATTTTTTTCACTGCACTAAGCAGTACTTCATTTGTGTCTATCTTGAGGATGTGTCTTGCTTTAAAAATGTCTAGTTCTTAGAACTCTCTTGCTGTGTTAATTTCTGTTTTTGAACACTATATTATGTGTTCTAATTATCCATTCGCATCCGATTGGATAAGCTTTCCACTTGCAACACAGCTACGAGGTTCTGAGATCGAAACCTGGTAACGTCGCACTCCAGGCTACCCTGATGTTAATGGGTAACCTGACTCTGCTCTTGAGTTTGGAAAGGAAAAGGCAGCGAGGAAGGGAACTGATCACCCCACTTCGTTTCAAAAAAGCTGGACCTAGTATCTTGAAGTCTCCAACACTTTACTCCCTTTCTGCAGTTTCTGTGATGTGACAACATTTACCTTTAATTATACATTCACCAGTATTATTTGTTTGGCTGTAAATGTTGTTTTCCTCATGTTATAGCTGCAGGAAGTGGTTGGTTGATTGAGTCAGATAAGTCTGTGTGGGGGCCAAAACAGGCTGTGCTTGCCGTTTCATGGGCTATTTTGAATATTAGGCGTGGGAGCAGGATCGAGGTCCTTTTCCAACAATGCATCCTGGGTACATTGTTCATGGCATTGGTCTCGGTGGCAGGGTCGGTTTTAAGTACCGGCACTATGTCTCTGGCCTGGGGTGCCTAGCAGTAGTAACATTAACTCGCGTAACTGAAAACCGGAGAGACAGATTAGCATTACTGAAGATCAGACAGACAGATAAGCGTAACTGAAAATCTGAGAAATTTGTGTATGTGGGGAGGACAAACAAACAGTAGAACATGTCGTCCGAGACTGTCGACTCAGAGGAAAGGGGTGGCAGCATGGCCTTCTCAAGCCCAATTGAGGGAGACACTTTATGGTGATGAGAGAAGCCTGAAACGGACTTCCAGCTTTATAAGATAGATGCAGTTATATGAGAGCGAACATCGAAGACTATTTTTAACGTGAACTCTTCTGATTTTGTCCTGTAAGTCCAGATATATGTCAAGCAAGTTTATAGGGGTGCCAAAGCTTAGCTTAGCCCAGCAACCCTTGAACTGGCTTTGCTCCATGGCATGCCAGAAGCTAACCTATCTATGTGCCTCAGCATGTTAGTAACCCACCGCCCGTTATAGTTTATTCTTTCTAGGTCTCTTGAGACAGAAAAGGAATAAGACAGGCTACTTTCTCAGGTGTGTTGTTAAGAGGGGATTTACATGGGGTTTTGCATGAGGCTGCCAACCTCATCATATAAACTAAATTGCTGCAAGAAAGCACCGCTACAAAGCCTCATGAATGCTTTGATGCAGCCTTACCGCAAAGGAGCCAGCTGCAGTGGTGATTTCGTGCTGCAGAAAGAAGTAAACATGGAATTTATTATATCTTTTGTGGTGATACTGCTATCACTGCAGTGCGCCCTCTAGTATGACACTATTGATTATTTGCACTTTCTGCTGCTGCATAATTATCTTATGTCCTGCATCCACTGCTGTATTGTTATTAGCACTGCTACAAAATGTCTGATTCTCTGGTCCAACAGTGGAAGTCCTCCAGAAAGGCAAATACAACAGCAAGCGTATTGTGCAGCTCAAGTCTGATCTGAAACAAGTGGAGACCGCATCCCACTGGCTGAGGGAGATGCTTGCACACGTCACGCAGTATGTTGATGATGTACTGGTATGTAATTTGTTGTGTATAGTCAAAATCAAAGACAAAGTATATAATAGTCAGTAGGATTGATGTGAATTTGAAGTGGAAATATTTTTTTTTTTTGGTTAACATATCTGATTCCTTTTGACTTTCATGTGTTTCTCATAATGGTGAAAGCCGCCTCTTATCTTCTGTACAGGCATACCTTGTTTTATTGCATTTTTTTTCCTTCAAATTATTCATGTTTATTAGAGCGTGCCTTCTTCTTTCGATAGATTTTGGCTCTCCGCCAGCAAAAAGATTACGATTCGCTGAAGGCTCAGATGATGAAGATTAGCTTTTTTTTTTTAAGCAATAAAGTATTTTTAATTTTACAGTAGATTGGTTTTTTTTTTTTACGACCTAGTGCTATTGCGCACTTCATAGACATAGTGTAAACAAAATTTAGGCTTTTATATGCACTGGGAAGCACACAAAAAATGGGTATCACCTGCTTTATTGCGATATTCGCATTATTGCTGTGGTCTGGAACCGAACCCGCAATATCTCCGAGGTATATCTGTATTCTGTTATATCTTTGGAAATCTGCACCAAAGCATTTGTATGCTCTTACAGTGGTAGTTTTTTAGCAGTTTGTTTTACTTGATGGGGCTGACAGCTCCATGCAAATAAATGCCTGGTCATTCTTTTCCTTAGGCACTATATTCCAGATGGGACCAAAGACACACCAAGAGAGATGAATGCAGTCAGCGACTCATAGCTTGACTGCTTGCATCAGCGTCATCGAACCAGAGCTGACCAAGACCCTACTCCACCTCCAAGAGGTGGTCCTGGAAACAGGCTGCATGACTGCAGTCTGGCAGAGAGAGTAGGGATGGAAGAGGGAAGGCAAACCCGGTCCCAAAAAATGCAGTGCGGAAGTTGGATGTGTCGGCCGAAAGGCACAAATATCGCAGCTTTGCTGTAAACGGACACAACGCAACCAACGTCCTTTTCAGGACGAATGAGGAAGAAGAAGAAATTCCAGATAAATTAATATTAGTTGTTCTTTTTTTTCTTCGTGCTTGCCAATCACAGCACACTAACCACATTTCTTCTTCCTTCAGGCTGGCAAAATACCATCAGACAGTGTGACTGGACGTTTCCTTCTTGATCTAGTCACAGGAGTTCCTCAGATTGATCAAGAGAAATTTGAGGACATGCTCAACTCCAACATGAAGGTACACAATCTTACTCATCTTAAACCTTTTCACCATCTCCCTTCAAGCCCCAGGATGAGGCACGATTAATCAGATATAATTTTATTGATTGATGAAACTGCCATCTTCACATTGAAGGTCGGCTGCAGTGATCTCTGGCTCCTGTCTTAATATACTCGATGTACGCTTTCTTGTCCATCTCTTGACGTTATCTTCTCTTATATCTCTGTCATCCACTTGCACATTTGCCTTCAACTCTTCCTTCCATTATGGTTTGCAGCAAGGTTTTACATATTTTGACATGACCAAAATATTTTATCTGACTTTAGACCATCGATTAAAAAAAAAACAACAACAAAAAATTGTGGCTATTGGACACACAGGGATAGGATGAGAGCAAGACTGTTTGACATAGCAGTTTTACAAATGCATGCACCAAGCAAAGATGAATTTGGCAGTCATTTAAAAGTTTTCATTAAAGATTGCTCAAGAAAATCTGTCGAGCCCATATACTTTTCAGTATTAAATTTGAAGGAAGACTGTTTATGGACAGAACAGATTTTCATTACAAACTTTTAATTTCTTTAAATATTGTTTAATCTTTGTCTGACTTTTAATATTTTAAATTAACCCAGTTTCAAATTGTACATAGAAGCTAATCTGAGCATAAACACTTATTTTCTCTTGTGAAAACATGAGCAGTGAAAATTAACTACTACTTTTTATTTGCAGCAGTTTTCTGTTACACTTCAGTAGACTTTTTGTTTAGCTGTCTATAGATTCTTGAAATCCCTTGGTATAACTACACATCCAAGGCTTTCAGTAGCTTCTTGTTTGCTTATTCACCCTTCAGAATTCATTTCCATTTGATAATGTTGTCTGTGTTAGTGATATTTCGTCAATAAAGATTTGTAGCACAGAACATTTCTCATTATCCTAAATGCTTTTATTTTTTTGAGCTGTTCTTTTCTTCATGTCTTGGATTTGTCAGTATTAATATTTGTGATTGCCATGTGTAGTTGCCATGGTTTCTTACGAGACAAAGAATAGGCCAATTGCTGCCTCAGGCGTATCATATGAAGCGATTAATGTGAGATTGTACTTGTGGCTGGCAAACTCATCTTGTAAAATGAATTGCTTCAGAAACCACCACCACAAGAGGACATGAACACTTTAGTGCAGGCTTCCTGCAGCTGCAGTGGTGAATCCACATTCCAAAAGGAGTGAAACGGGAATGATGATGATCCCCGAGATTTAAATCTGCGGCCTTCCCCTTCCCCCAAAATACACCTTCACCTTTATGTTGCATTCAGGAAAAAGCGTAGACAACAACCTTTACGTGTGTTAATGATTGATCATTTTTGCTCTCTTTTAGGATCTACTGATGGTTGTATACCTGGCCAATCTCACCAAGACTCAGCTAGCCCTGAATGAGAAACTCAGCACCGTGTAAAACACCACGCCAGCAATATGACGCTGTACATTTGACTGTGTAAACACTTCCAAGTAATAAATGGACTGTGGACATGATAGTTTTTTTTTGTAATTTCTTTGTTTTTCTGTTAAATATTTCCCACATTTTTTAATTATGTTTTGTTTTGGTGCTTTGCTCTTTTTTGTGTGTGAAGTATTTGAATGAAAACCTTTAAATTCTCAGACATGGTATCTTCAATTCAAAAACCACACTGCAGGCATTGGAAGATTACCTGAAAACTAACTAAGAAATAATATGGTTGCCTGAATGACAGTCTGCTAACAGTATATACCAGTCACCCTCCACTGGATACAGGGACACACAGTTATACCAGGTATAAAAAAGACAAACTAGCAAAACTAGGAGTAAGCTTGGTTCAGACAATATGCAGACAGCTAAACTAATACACCATAAAGAGAGGAGTGGCTGAAATAATGGGCAAAAGATTCTACTGGATGTGCCATGGATGAAGAATGGGCCCAACAAGACAAAAATGACTGAATCAACGTTGATGCATGGAGCAGAGTAAAATCTTCCAAGAACAGACAACACCAGACTTTCGTGTAAGCACATAGATTAAACATCCATACAAGAAAGATGAACATATGCTGTTTGCAAGCACAGGAAGGAGAAAGGTCTGTCTCCCCCCCCCCCCCCCCCCCCCCCCCCCCCCCCCCCCCCCCCCCAAAAAAAAAAAAATCACTAGCACTGTATCTGACGCAAACAGCTACATAACATGCTAATTCTTCAGCTCCACATTGGCTGAGAAAGTGTGACAAGCTCAGCACCCCTATTAATACAACAGCAACTTTAAAACCCTAACTTCCACAGGCAAAGGCTCCAGTTCCTCTTAATTCCTGAATATGACTTAGTTCCTGAATATGACTCTTAGTTCCCAATTCTTACTTACTTACTAGTCATTCCTCTTCTATTCCTGGGGGTGTAGTGGTGTGTGATGAGAGGTTATTGTGTAAGATAATGGACAGTTAGGTGTATCAGATGATACCAGGATAGTGCCAGATAAGAGACTGGTCTTAAAAGAAATACCCCATTCTCTGAAAAGAGTAATGGTGTATCGAGATCAAAGTCAGGCTGTATAGATTACTGGGTGAGATGGTAATGTGCAATCCCGGTCACCTATGATGCCTCCTCTCCCAGACCAACCTAAGACTAGCTTATCTAGGGGTAATTAATTATCAAATAAGTAACTTGAACCAACGTAAATGATTTACTAAAAACTGGGGATACAGTTGGTAATTTTATTTATATACATGATCTTTTTCCTTTGATATTCTTTGAAAACTCAAAATCAAACAAAATAAAATTATGGTTCAATTACAGTAAATATTTTACAGTTAACTGAATTTAATTATCACTGTCAATCTTTTTTCTTTGATCTTGATCCTTGAAGTAACTCTGTTCCACAAATAACTGTTATTACAATCTGTCTCTCACTTGTACATACTAGGCTCGATACTAGAACCCTTACTCTTCAGCATCTTCATCAATGACCTGCCCTTGTCATTGCCACATGATCATTGTCTTATGTTTGCTGATGATACCACAGTAACAGAAGCTGGCACAGACATTAACACTGTTCAGTCTCTTTTACAGCATCACCTGGACATTGTACAAGCTTGGTGCACTATTAATAGTATGTCCATTAATAAAAACAAAACTCAATCTTTGATTATCTCAACCCGCCAAAAGATTCTGCACTGCCAACCAAATACGTTATCTTTATCTCTAGACGGAGAATGTATTAAGCAAGTTAAGGACCACAGCCTGTTGGGTGTGGTCATCGACCAGTCTCTAAGCTGGAAGTCACATGTCTATTTCATCGCAAACAAGATCTCACAAAAATTGTTTCAACTCTCAAAAATCAAACATTTTTTATGTCCGCACTCTAGACTTATATTCTATTATGCACATATTCAAAGTCACCTTTCTTATTGCTCAAATATCTGGAGTCGCTGTGGCTTGTTGTTTTTGAAATGCCTAGAATCCCTACATAAAAGGGCACTACGACTTGTTTGCCTGAATGATAACATTCCCAGTGCTCAGTTATTTTCACAGCTGAATGTTCTTCCTCTTAAAAAATTCTTCTTCTTCCAAGATCTCCTGTTTGTGCATCAAATTTTACACGGCAGAACGCCTTCATACTTGCAAATGTTCTTTTGCTATAAATACTGCTCATATTTTTACGTGGCGACCTACTTTTGGACCTTGCAAAACCTCGAACTGACCTCTTCCGAAGTTGTTTTAGTTATGCAGGTGCTTTAGCATGGAATTCTCTACCCAAGTCTGTCAAAAACTGATAATTACATCTCATTCAAAAGACATCTGCATTCACATGTCATGACATCTTGTACACACATTTAACGACAATTCTGTTTCAGTTATTTCAACGTTTTCACGAGCATTTAACTGTCATTGTAATATTTTCAATTTTAAATTGAATCTTTTATATTAAGTAGCTTTATTGCTTGACCTCTCTCTCTCTCTCTTTTTCTCTTTATCCCTCTCTCTATGTGCGTGAATGACTATGAGTAAATGTACTTGTGTATGCTCAGTTTCTGATTGTGATGATTATATTAATTAATCCTGTCTGAAGTTGTTAATATTTTAATTTGTAAAACGCTGAAAATTGTATTGCAGGGCAGAAATGTAAAAAGGCAATTATGCCTATTTCTTTACCCTGATGAAATAAAGATTTCGTTCATTGTATTGGTATTGAATTATTCCTTCAATGTTATTTAATTAGAATGTCACATAGAAGGATAATGACTGTCTTTATTCTCTTGGTTTACACCACAAGACTAAATTTCATCATATAAGGCTCTGTCAGGTGTGGTAATATGAGGCAGCCCGAATTTGAGCCACTTAACTTTTGAAGTTCCCACTTAGGACTCTTGCAGCATAAGATGACTTGAGAAAACCTCACAGCTGCGGGTTTCCCAATCAGTTGAGATGACAATGTTTGTGGCCTCAGTTTTTCAAAGTAAGGCACTGGTACAACATGGCCATCTAATTGCTGACTGTCTCTACAGGATTTGTTATGACACTCAGGGCAGGATATGACCTGAAATATAATATTTCCTAGGTAGTATCGTCATACAATCTCCCTATCCAGACAGGAGGTACTGTATAGTGAGAGTTCAGACAAGCTGGGGTGTTAACCCCATAAGAGACAGAGTAAGTCATAAATAACACAATTTATCCAAATACTAGCACAATATTCCAGTAAAACCACTTTTACATCTATGTCCATGATTGTCTTCATTACAAACACCTAGGCCTTATGGTAAATGTGTGATATCTCAAACAATACAGAAAATCACTTCTTTTCATTCAATTCTTCCAGTTTGTATAGTCCGATCCAGCAAGCATAAAATCTTTAAAGGCTTTCCGAAAAATAATATCTCATTCCATTCTTTCTTCTGATTAGATTACATAAATAAATTTAACTAACACAGGCCGGGATTCCTTCCAGGAATTGTACACTGAGATTTTACACAAAAGCAACTATTTCCATAACGCACAAATTGATAATATATTTATATATATTTTTTTAATAAATATCTCGCCTACCCTCAATTTCAGACATACGGGCTTTCAAGAATTATAACTGTCTGCTCACACATATGCAGATGGCAATGAAGCTTGTGGCAGATGCTGCTCTCCGTGTCTGCAGTTTTTGAGTTTCGCGGCAAGTGTGTCCGCCTTACGTTCCTTCCCACTATATATAGGTCACAGGCCACCGTATCAGAAAGTATCTAGGCCAAAGTGTTTTGCATTCACGCAAAATGTGTAGATTTGGGAAAGGCGTGCTTTACTAAATATCCAAAATAATTCTGGCTTTCTTAAGTCTTAACGTATTTCCTCCATCCTAGGCTTATATTACTCATATGAATGAGCTCAATCAATTGAGATATCTATCCTATTCCCTAGTTTATCTGACTTTTCACTGGAGCAGCCGAAACAGGGAAAAACACAACATGGTTCATGCTCCACTGTCTTCTTTTCACAATAACTTCTGCTCTACACCACATCCAGTGAAAATATAGATATCTGCCTAAAGCTAATGATCCCTATTATCAAACCTGGTCCTTCTTTAACGAGGTACTCCATCTATGTTCTCACACTGCCTTCCGAAATATTTCCAACATCTACACTTTTGTTGTCTCCATGTTGAATGGCCTAACATATCTCTGACCCTACGTGTACCAATCTGCGTTTCATTGGTTGGTTACTTAACGGGTTTTTGGCGGTGTATAATATTCAATGATTGCCGAGACATTGATTCAGACTTCACTGCAAGTGGTTTGCCAAAGAGAACACCATACTATCCTATCGGCTGTCTTCCTCCTGGCCTGGTTTCAGTCTAGTCTTCGGTCCTTTAGATATTGTATAATGTTTCTTTCCAGTGAACTCTGGATACCTGGCTCTTGGTTTCCCATACTTGTCATGGCCAAGCCATAGTAACTGGGACTGTTGCACATGAGTCTGCAGGGGCAAGGTTTTGAGACCATGATGTAACATCTGGTTGTGGACCATGTCTCTCCCTGACACCTCACCCCCGTGACCTGTAAACTAGCCCCTGTGGGCTGTGGTCACTTGCCCACGACTCGCATCCATATATCAAGAAATTCCCAATTCATGGAAATTTTATTTTGTATATTTATTCCAGGTACATTGGTATAACAGCATCACCAGTATGCAACCAAAGACTACAAGTGGAACAAAAAGAATGGAAAATATATTCTTATTACAGGGCAGAACTTGTTCTGGAACATGTGTCAAATCATCATCACTTTCCTTTTCGCTCCTTGTGGAGCATTGAGCAGCTAGTTCCCCTGTAGGAAGCCAGCATCAAGCATTCACATGCTCTTGCAGCAGTTGTTTCTGTAGGAACTCATTTTCCTTGATGAGGTTGCCAGCCTCATGCACAACCTCATTAATCACCTTATACCACATAACTGAGGGAGCCGTAGTTTTATTATTTCTTTGTCTCATTAGAGTTCTCCCATGTTCTACATGGAGCCTGGCTGATCGATGCATTCCTTAAACATATTCAAGCAGACGTCTGAAAGTGATCGAAGAAGACGACTTCTTTGCTTTCAAAACTTTATTCAGCTTTTTCATCATTTTTACAATAAGCACATAGGGTAACTGTCTGTTTTATAACACTGTCTTAAAACACAATTCATTGCCTCATCCCAGCTTACCCTGCTGTATAAATGCAAACATAAATTATAACACTGAATATTCACTAGTGCACAACAAAAGCTGTCAGTGGCAACAGGACAATTCTCAAGTAACTTCAGAGCAGAGGAAGAGGCCTTGAAAACAGCAGCGGAGGTTATAATGACAGAGGAAAGGACACAGAGACACATTGCTTTCTTTACCGATGCACAGTCAGTAATTGCAGCGTTGAAAAACCACAATAATACAGACCCCTGGATGACCTCAGAATAGTGCTCCACAAACTATGTCAACGATTCAAAAGTGTTGTGATCCAATGGATCCCATCTCATTGTAACTTCACCGGCAATGAAAAGGCTGACAGATTGGCAAATGAAAGTGGAAATCGACCTCAGCCTGATGCAAGCGTAACTTTCGAGGAGGCAAAGAGTTTTATCAGATACAGAAACAAATGGGATGTAGAGCATCCAGGTCATACACACAAAATGATGCATACTACCAGCTCAACAGAAGAGAACAAGTGGTAATCTTCAGACTCCGCACTGGCCACAGTAGATTGAGATAACATCTATTCAACAAGCTAAAGATAGGAAGTACCAATCAGTGTAACTGTGGCACCGATAAAATGACTGTTGAACATCTGCTTCAAAGTTGCCCAACATATGCAGAACAGAGAAAGCACATATGGCCGAGACCAGTACCATTTGTAGAAAAGCTCTACAGAGATTCAAATAGCCTCAAACTGACTACGGCTTTCTTTGAAAACATTCAAGTGAACGTATGAGAGTGTACGAAGAAGAAGAATATTCAAAACTTAACTGCGGTTTACCTTATTTTAAAAAAAGTTTCAGTACAGTACTATAAATGGATCTATCTTCTCAATCGCATCTGATAACTTATTGGAAATTATGTACAGTATACTCCAATGTGGAACTGATGATACAAACTGCTAGAGACTATGAGAAGATGCTGGCGATGAATAGGACACACATTAAGTAAATCTGCTAACAGCATTATAAGGCAGTCCTTTATCTGGAATTCTCAGGGTAAATGGGGTAGAGGGATGCCAAAAAACACATGGTGGAGAGACCTCTGAACTGATGACACGAAAAAAGAAGGGCTTAGCATATATTTTTTTAAGGCCTATGTTTCATGGGGACCTGAAAGGTGATGATGATGTACAAGTATAATCTGAAAAAAAACCAAACATAATTAACAACATAGGTGCAGGGTGAACATTTCTCAAGCATAACTGTAAATGACACTTTGAAATAATATAGCCTGTGATAGATACTTTCTCTTAACTCCAGCCTGTACACTAACCTCACATCTGGAAGTGGGTTTAAGGACAAGTATTCTATTCAATAAACTAACAAATGACTGGGCACTGAAAAGTCTTTATGCTTTCTTTCCACCAACAAACTTAACTTCCTGTCCCTTACCATCTGATCAAGGTCTGTCCATGTCTGTCTCCAGTTCTCTTCTCCATGTGTTCCTTGGTCTCCTGCTACCTCTCTTACCCTGGGGATTCCAGAACAAGGATTGCCTGGTATTTGTTGGGGGTTACTGCATGGTTTGCTATCATCTTGATTTTACTTTGATTAGGATGATTGCACCATGCAGCAACTTCTACTAGTTAGACCGTAAAACGTTACGCGTAGAGGGCTGCTGATGTGTTTAGGTTAGAAACGAAGTTATTCGTTGTGTGGCAGTCATGCCTTATGGTTGATGTATGGCCTATGAGCCAACAGCTGTGTTTAACTTATGTGGTATAGCCACATATTCCTAAGTATAACCATCGTGTGTTCAGGCTCTAAAGTTAATATTAAAACGCAGAGATACTCTCGAGATAATATATATATATTTCAACGCGTTTCAATATGGAACTCTAGTCACAGAGATAATGATACTATTGTGTCGTGTACGGCCAAATGTAAATTAATATTCAGACGGTGTTCTGAAGTAAACAATAAGTATTAATAATATGAATCAATTGAAGAATTAATATGTGACTGGACTTTGCATAGACAATCGAAGAGGCCGGTATTTAAATGATATATATACAATCATAGAATACGTTAATAATTTTGACGGTTGGGATGACTGCACGAGTTCAAATATAGACTAAGCATAGATACTGTGAAGATTGTTATTTCCTTTGATGGGAATCACTTACTTCGTATAATTCATCTTGTGATGTGGATTGTTCATATGAATAAATGTTCGAGTCGTCATAATAAGACTTTGTTTGATAAAGAGTTCTAGGAGATTATCTTCAAGATGTTGCCCAGTTGTGCTAGTTCCACATTCAATCATCACTGTTCATTCTGTTGTTTAGGGTCAACACTTTAATGAATCAATACGAATGCAAAGATGAAGTCAAATATCAAAACGAATTGAATGAAACAGAAATTATTATTAACACTCAACCATAATAATAAACAAGAAGATGGAAGCACACCCACGGGTTGCGGCACAATTTAATACAATAAATAGAAGCCAGAAGATTTCCACCAAATTATAACAATACAACTACAAAAGTCTGCAACAGTATTGCTATCTACAGGTTTTCTCAATGTGTGTCCTTTCCATTTCCAGCATCTTCTCACCTCTTGTTCCACTGGTTCTTGTCATCAGTCCCACATTAGTGATCTCGTCAAATTTAACATAATGTATTAGAAACATTAAAGGGTAAAAGGTAAAGGATCATGTTACACACCCATTGATGCGTATTTGGAATATGGTGTTAGGCCCATATTTTCTTGAACATCGGCACACTAGGGGTGATGTGGTCAGCATCACGCTGGCCGCCTTAACCTTCCCAGAGTTACTCTGGTACCCAATTCAAGAGGCTGAGCCGTTCGCGGTCTAAAAAATCCCACCTCAACTGGGGATCGAACCATGGACCAACGAGCTAGGAAGCCAGGGCACTAACCACTGCGCTACCACGGCTCCAAAAACATTAAACAATGTAGAATTTTCTCCCGTCTGTTCCATTTAAGGGCATCCCTGGTTACACTATTTGGTTGTGTTATAATATATCCTTTCCTTCTAACTGTTTCAACTACTCGACAATGTAGAATTTTCTCCCGTGTGTTCCATTTAAGGGCAACCCTGGTTACACTATTTGGTTGTGTAATGATATATCCTTTCCTTCTAACTGTTTCAACTACTCCGTGAAAACAGTCATGATCTCCATTGTGCATCATTTCCAGGGTATCTATGATGTATGGCATGTGCTAGTGTTAAGCTGGATGTTATTCTAACTGGACAACAAAACACCATTGGTATTTAATGCTGCTTTATTTAAATCATGCAAGAGTTAAGTCCCTATAATTTCTCTTACTGACAGATGATTGTAGCCTTTTCTTAAGTGTTGGTTTCATTTATCATATTCTGGTATGTCTGAAAGGAAACGAGCCCAACTAACTGCTGACTGAGGGAGGCAATCCAAATCCAAGCAAGGGCAAACAATTAGGTACATCCCTTGACGACTACTTTTTTCATTCGAGTACACTCATAAGTAAACTTGCATGTGTCTGAAAGAAGCAGTGGTAAGCCAAATGATGCATTGATCAATGCGTTGTGACATTTTTTTAAACAAGCATTTGTTTTTTAATTAAAAAAAACATTCCAAGGTGAGTCCGAGTTAGAGTGGTTACCTTCCAAGCAAACTTTCATGTGTTTGATTCCCGGCAGAGTGAACCTTTTTAAAATTTAATTCAGGCATTAGTTTTCAGTTTTATAAGTGTTTTTGTCTGTGCTGACTGACGTACATGCTTGACGAAAGGGAATGAAAAAGAAGAAACTGAATTCAGGAGAAATAGAGACAGACATAGCATACCATAATTTCTTGACAGATTACTTGTCAGTCTAAATATATGTATTTTCAGCCAACCATATTAAAGGGATTTAAAAAAAAATTAATTCATAATATGCTGACACAATATCAACGGCATCTAAAAATAAAATAATCAGGCAACTATGCAGCTGTTGTAAAATGCCCTATGTAGACTCTTTATTTTCAAATCTCTTTGTTTTGGTTGTGTAGAAAAATAACTGCAGCGTTTCCTTTTCCATGACTGGAATAGTTTTGAAATGACTGGCAACTGCCTGCAAATAAAAAAATAGAAGGAAAATAAATTGAATCAGCGAAACAGACACAAATAATGTCTGCATATGTTAGCTTCTCAATTTATTTATTACACACTTATCTGCATTTATAGTATGTGGTCAAGGCAAATAACACTATGAATAAGTGATAACAGAGAGCAAATAAGAAAGGCCCGTCTATAATATGATATGTGTAAAGAAGATAAGGGCCTGCTGTAAAACTGGAATAAAGCACACACAAAAATAACATATGGGATCAGTTTTAAAAATTAACATTAGGAACACATGTCACCCACAATCACAAACACGGGGCCAACATGTGAAATATACATTGTTTGAGAGAATAATAGACAAAGGACAATGGAAAAGGTAGACGAACAAAGAAAAAGAACGATGAGTTGAAAAGTAAGGAAGAAAACGGCTAACACAAGAAAGCAATAACACTTAAAAAACAAGACAAAATTTGCAATATAAAAAATACCAATGCAAAGAAATAAATAAATAAACAAGAATGTAAAACAGAAAATATATTAATATATATAGCAGGAAGTCAATCTTGACTTATGGCTGGCGGGGGTTCTGTTCCGACGACTCTGTTGTAAAGTCGAAACACCCCTTAAATGTATTGACTTATTACACATTTCCGTATTCCATCAAATCACCATTTGTTAAAGTCACACAGGATACAATAAATAAAAGGGGTTGAAATAAAAGATTTTATTACATTACAATCAATTTTACTTCACTAAAATACTGTTAAAGAATGTACTATAAAAATACAGGTACAAAGTCTGGTACACAACAGACATAAACACAAGAATAATCTGTAACAGGCAAAAAACGCACACACAAATCAGTCATTGGACAAGACAGCTTTTACTAGACATGATTGGGGAAACAGTACACACACTTGTAACGCAAATGACAATGGAGGCTGTTATATGTAGTCTGAGGACGTGGTATCATGTCCAATGGAAATTAAAGTTTATTATCAAACGCAGTCAATGTTTTTAAATTTCAATGCAGTAGAACTCTTCTGCACTCAATCTATGAGCACATTTACACTGTCCTGAGATTGTAAAGTATGGCTGCTGTGGAAATCAAAAAATTTAAAAATTAGGAAATCTATCCGCCACAAAAATATTTATAGAATGTCGGATTCCTGTATACACACATTAGGATCCACCCTGGTGCAACGAAGCTCATGCACTGTGCTGAGATCCTCCTGGTGTGTGATCTTAGGCAGGAGATAGGAGCACTGATGGAGTTGACAGTGCTCAATGACGATGGTTCTTAAAAACCAATAACACGTTTCTCACATCTTGGGCACATAATAACTCAAGATGGCAGATGTGAAACAGAAATTAAGATGAGAATAGGAATTCCCAAAGCCACACCCAACAACATGAGACAAATACTAACATCAAAACAATTAACTAACAAATTAAAAATCAGCCATCAAGTGTTCAATATATTATTCATTACTTTATGGTGTCGACACAGATAATGAACAAGCAGTTAAGATTCCAGGAAAGAAAGAGCCAAGACTGGATAACACCAGAAACGCTAAACACCATAGCGAAGAGAAAGGAAATGAAAAGGAAGAAAACAGAAGCTAAGTCTCCCAGGTTAAAGGCAATATATAGTGAACAGTACAGTCAGCTGGACAAGGAAGTAAAACGTCAAACCCGTGCTAACAAAAGGACATTTCTGGATGACCTTGCAAGACAGGCAGAAGAGGCAGCACTGAGAAATGAACAAAGCACAGTTTATAAAATAACTAAAGCTATCAGTGGAAAACGAGGTGCAAACAACATAACGTTAGTAAGAGACAAGCAAGGAAATCTCATCACCACAGCACAGGGGCAGGAAACAAGGTGGGCAGAGCACTTCAGAGAAACACTGAATAAGGAACCACCAGAGACTCAGCTGAATGTTCCTGAGGCTGAAAGTGACTTAGACGTAAATACAGACATTCCACGAAAAGAAGAAATTATCACAGCTATCAAAGGGCTAAAAAATGGAAAAGCGCCTGGTCACGACAATCTGAATGCTGAGCTATTCAAGACAGACCCTGAACTAGCAGCAGAACTATTAGAACCACTATTTGCACAAGTCTGGGAAACTGAGACAACACCAACAGAGTGGAGTAAAGGAACAATTGTCAAATTGCCCAAGAAGGGCGACCTTGCAGACTGCAACAACTGGAGAGGAATTACCCTCCTCTCAGTTCCCAGCAAAATACTAGGCAGGATAATCATCCAGAGAATTTCAAAAGCAGTTGACCATAAACTGAGGAAAGAACAAGCGGGCTTCAGAAAGAACAGAAGATGTGCAGATCATATATTTGCCCTCAGGAACATTATAGAGCAGTGCTCAGAATGGCAGAGACAGCTGTACATTAACTTTGTTGATTTTGAAAAGGCTTTCGACAGCATACACAGGGACAGCCTATGGAAAATTCTGAGGGCTTATGGAATTCCCAGCCGCATTGTTTCCATTATAAAAAGCCTCTATTCTAACTTTACGTGCAGTGTTGGATCGAGTAATGTAACTTTCGAAGTGAAAACAGGAGTACGACAGGGATGCCCCTTATCAACAACATTATTTTTGACAGTCATAGATTGGGTGATGCGCCAGACAACAGAGGGCAGTCCAAGGGGAATTAGATGGACAACGTTTTCTACACTGGAAGATTTGGAATATGCAGATGACATTGCACTGCTCGCGCATTCATACCAACACATTCAAGACAAAACTGATAGACTGAATAAGTATGGCCAGCAGGTTGGCCTGAACATCAATCTGAAGAAGACAGAGGTCATGACACTAAATGTGGGCAATCCTGAGCCAATAACAGTAAGGAACCAGAAGTTAGAACAGACAGACACATTTACTTACCTAGGAAGCATAGTAACACCTGACGGCGGAACAAGCAAGGACATTAACAACAGAATGAATAAAGCGAGAACAGCCTTTGCTATTCTCAACAACATTTGGAAGTCTTCCCAGTACAGCACAAACACCAAATTAAGACTGTATGAGAGCTGCATACTTTCTGTGCTTCTCTATGGTGCGGAATGTTGGAGAGTAACAGAGAAGGAAATGTCGAAACTGTCCTCCTTCCACACAATCTGCCTAAGGAAAATTCTCCGAATCTTTTGGCCAAACACCATCAGCAACCAAGAACTACTTATTCGGAGTAACCAGGAGGACATGCACACCATCATAGCTGGCAGACGCTGGAGTTGGGTTGGCCATGTCCTCAGAAGGGACCCTGATACCATCGCAAGAACAGCTATGCTATGGACCCCCGAGGGAAAGCGAAAGAGAGGCCGACCAAAAACAACTTGGCGGAGAACTGTGGAAGCTGAGATGCAAAGAATGAACCACAGTTGGGGCACTGTACGAAGGATGGCCGCCGACCGAGCAAAGTGGAATCAATTTGTTGCTGCCCTACAAGACGCCACCAGGCGTGATGGCCGCTGACTGCTTTGACGGTTGGCAGTTATGGATCTAAGAAGAAGAAGTTAAGAAGACAGAACTGAGGCCCTGGGCATGTGAACATACGGAAGAATCTGTGGTGCAATGTCAAGTTAGTCCTATTGTATGGCTGTGAAACATGGAGAACAATAACCATGAAGTTGCGAACTTTCACCAAGGGGTTGCTTGTTCAGAAAAGGATTGAACTGGTATGACTAGATCACCAATGTGGACCAGATGACAAAAACCAGAAAGTGCCAGTGGAACAATAGATGAGAAGACGTTAGTGATAGACTGGGCTCATGCTGAGGAAACCTGCTGATAGCATTACACGGCAGTCCTTATTCTGTAATCCCCAAGGTAAAAAAAAAGGCTGAAGGAGATTCTTTTAAACACATAAAGAAGTGAACTGGAGAGAAAAATGAAAGGTATATAGAAAGAGCTATAGTGAATGGCACAAGACAGAAGGACTTGGTGTTTGTTAAAGACCTGTGATCCTCAAGAAGGCTAAAAGATAATGAGTAAATAAATGACAATTGCCATTTCTTAAGTCACAAAGTTACTCACATCAGCTAGCTGTGCCTTACTCAAACCAGGTCGGGTAGGTAGTTTATAATGTCGCTTGTACCTTCTCAAGGTGTTCACCGGCATCTGGTAGAAGTCAATCTGAAAAGCATTTACATTTTAAGTTAAGTCCCCACTTTATTTTCTTACTCAGCCATTCCTCTTCTACCCTGGGGGTGGAGGTTTGCTAGAGAGAGAGTGCCATACTGTCCTATCGGCTGTCTTCCTCCTGGCTTGGTTCCAATCTAGTCCTTGACTGTCTGATGTTGTCCTCCGAGGGAACTCTGTGGAGGTCTGGCTCTTGGTTTCTCATATTTGTCATGGTAGCCATCTTTTACCATTCTGCAGACGTGGCCAAACCATCGTAATTAAGTCCCCACTTTAATTTCTCAGTCCACTCTTGCTGTGACGCATCAGGCGAGGAGCTGAGGTTTTGTTCTTGTGCCAAGTGTGTCGCAGTGTCATAAGCGAGCCCAATACGTTGCAGGATTTCTGTAATACTGTCTATCCATCTGGGTATGTAAGCAGCACATAATAAACTTTCTCGTATGGGTGCGTACAGTTGCTGCAGTTAGGCTCAAATCTTCTTCGTACATTATCAGACGTCAACTTGAAGATGTTCAAAGAAAGCAGTGGTCAGCGTGAGGCTATTTCTATCTCCATGGAGCATTGCCAGAAATGGTACTGGGGATTGCTACATGTGCTTTCTCTGTTACTCATACGTTGGGCATCTTTGAAACAGATAAGGCTCATATGAGGAGTTTCATTTGTTCAAGTGCTTGATAGTGTATTCTGTTCTTGGTTGAGTGTGCTCTGCTACATTCATGAAGTTGTTGATGTTGTCATTATTTGCGTTTCGATGGGTCATTTCTTTATACATATCAAGTCCAGTAGACCCTTTTGCCCATCGATTCAGCCATTCCTCTTTGAACATCTCCCAGTAAGATGTCTATGTCTCTCCTAGAAGTTTAAGATAAAACTTCTTCCTTTACAATATGATTGCTAACTACTTAGTACTGAACTTAAGAATTGCTGCGTTGTACCAGTGATTACAAAAACAAAGGATAAAGGTAGCCCTTACTGCTGTAAGGGAGTGAAGTGTTAGAGACTTCACCATACTAGGTCCACCTTTTTTTATGCGGAGGGGTGACCAGTTCCCTTCCTGGCTGCCTTGCCTTCCCTAACTCAAGAGCATAGTCAGGTACCCCTTTACAGCTGGGTAAACTAGAGCGTGATGCTACCTGGTTTTAAGCCCAGAACATGGTTACTCTGCCGCAAGAGGAAAACACCAGTAGATCAACTTAAAAAAACAAGAACTATCATTTTACCTCAACCATCTCTTCAGTCCCATCTTGAAAACTTTGATCATCTTCACTATCTTTTCGCTTGCGTTTAGTCCTAATGTTTTGGATCTGTGTCTTGTGGTAGTCACAGATGTAGATATGAGGGCTCTGTATAAGAATAAAAGACATTACTTAATATTTAAATTTAGAAAAATTCTTGCTCAAATACTTGTGGAGTAAGAGGAAAATAAAAAGAAAATATCC
Source organism: Oreohelix idahoensis (assembly GCA_024509875.1). Lineage (NCBI taxonomy): Eukaryota > Metazoa > Mollusca > Gastropoda > Stylommatophora > Oreohelicidae > Oreohelix > Oreohelix idahoensis. Next base: position 215,805 of record JAMPIV010009860.1, read on the forward strand.
AAATTGTCCCCTTTCCATACAACCTGCCTGAGGAAAATTCTCAGAATTGTTTGGTTGAATACCATCAGCAACCAAGAACTTTTTACTCTGAGCAATCAAAAAAGATATGCACACCATCACTCCAGGCAGATGCCGGAACTGGATTGGCTATGAATCCCAGAAGGAAGACGAATGAGAGGCCGACTGTAGAATACTGTAGAATAATAACTAGTTAGTGGTGTATCGTGTCTCTGCGTAAGGTCTCTGCTTTCATTCTCCTTACGTGTTGGACCAGGCATGCAGGGTTGTATTAGTATGTAGTGTGAGAGTGGAAAACATTCTCCTTACGCAAACCAGTGGCGAATCTGATGGAGCCTCCAGGGGGAGCAAAGGTTTCACTCAACCGACAGGGTTGTATCTAGTGGGCCATGTTGATGTAGTTGAGAGTGGAAAACAATGGTGTACTGTTCGATGTAGTTGACACTTGATAATGTTTCACTCACACTCTTGTACAAGTCAATGATGTTAGGAACCGCTGTTGACGTTTCTATGCTTTTAATAATGACGCACACACTTGGACAGCACGGAATACAGTTATGAGTATGTTGACATAGCAAATCATTAGGCAGTAGAATAGTAGTACATTTCATGCAGCATTCAATATTAAATAGTCATTCAATGTTCTGGCGGACCATTGCCATATCCCCTAACTGACTGAACGCATCAGTGGGTATGTGTGTGTAAACATACAAAAAGTTCACTGGACGAACCTTTTCTTTGGCTAAGTTCTCCAGCTGTATATGTTAAATATTTAGGTAACAAAGTTAAACCACGGTAGGGGTTTTCATCTTAATGAGATCTCCGTGCCACTGTCTGAATAGTAAGATTCATGATCCGTTCTCTGGACAGTGATCCATAATGATGACAGGAATACAAAATGGCTTCCTTCCCTGAGTTTTCGCTCACTCGCCCAGCGGGAGGATAATCATAAGCCAGAGTTAATTCATAACTTGTATATATAGACTTTCCTAGAGTTTCCATACAGTCCCTTAGTCAGAAGGTTGCTTCATAAAGACATAAGCGCTGATGGAACCTGTCATCTTCATCAATCTATATTTAAACGACCAACGATGCTCGAAAATACGATGTTTCATCTAGGTCTAACCATAAGGAGATCATCAAAGGAAAAAGGGTCTGGCTTTACCTGGAGTCCGAATCTAAACATAATGAAATACATGAGAAGAGTCTCTGACATAACACTCTCGCAGAGACATTCCTTCCTTATGGAAAAATCATCCACAAATCACTTTTAACCTTTAACAGGACCAGCCCTAGAAAACACACACCCGGCCATTACGACCAGCTTCTTCGGAACTCACTACAACTCTCTAGGACAACGGATACCTCCGCCAGAGTTCGGTATAGTCCGACCTTAGCATACGAAGATATACAATATAGGACTGAATCTTCTTGTACTAGACAAGTAATACATATAAATTCAGGCCATAAACATATTGAACAAGATCAATCTATTTTCTGGCCCTAACAAACGAGAACTGACATGACTTCCATATTCATACGCCGAATCAATATCAAGAGAGATCATCCATATAATCAAACGTATAAATCAATCATGGATTATCTCGCTTTCCCAAGGGAAGCATTTTCGTACACAATTAAATACAAATATATATTTTCCCTATTAAATAGACATATCGTATTTTTGTAATCTGTGCATTCAAAAATATGTATGCAACAGATTACCACACCCCCCGGGGAAAAAAAAATGGTACATTTTTTTTTTTTGAAATACATCCAGGAGCAACATACAATAGGCTCACAACGCACGAATAACAATGCGCAGATGATAAGCATTCCAAACAAATGTAACGCCTAATGTAAGGCTAAGTCGTCATATGGCACGACAAGTGAGAATATATCTCAGGAACCAGAGAAAGTTTTTCTCTGAGTATAAATATTTCCAGAGAGGTGTCACCAACGCATACTACAATACTGGCAATGCCACAATTTCTACACTAGTTTATCCAAAAATTTCATCTTAGGTATTTTAACATCATGATTATCAAAGACGAAAAAAACATCCAAAGATCAGCGGTGAATATACATCAATGAACCGCTAAGTAGTGATACAATCAATATATATGATACATTACTTATGTATACACATTTTAACATAGCAAAAAAAAAAACTGTAGCAAAGTTAGACATGTTAGAAATCTCAGGATCTAACAATTAGGAATCATGTGGGCATCTAGACAAAATGTCTGCCATCACATTTTCTGACCCACGGATAGCTCGCACCGAAAAATGAAAAGGTTGAAGAGCAATCGCGTATCGCGTTGATCTCGCGCTCTTCAGATTTTTACTCTGAATAGCAGTAAGAGCTTTCTGGTCAGTTTCCACAATGAAATGCGCGCCAAGAAGAAATCTTTGAAGTTTAAGGATTGACCAAACCATAGCCAATAATTCACGGTCTAGGACCGAGTAATTCTTCTCTGCGGCATTTAGTTTTCGAGAAATATACATCACAGGATGCAGAGTTCCAGAGTACTCTTGCATTAGTGCTGCTCCAATCCCTGTGGATGAAGCGTCACTACGAAGAACAAATGTCTTATCCTTAGTAGGTAATACCAAGATAGGTGAAGTAGAAAACATAGTTTTAACCTTATCTAAAGAGGATTGACATTCTTGAGTCCAATGGACTATATTAGGAGACCCTTTCTTTAGCAAGGAAGAAAGAGGTGACATAATGGAGGACAGATTCGGAATGAATCGTCCATAAAATTGTATTAGACCTAAGAGACTTCGCACTTGCTTTTTAGTCTTAGGAATAGAAATGTTAAGTATCTTACTTGTATTATGGTCTTCTGTTTTTTAGGAAACCATGACCAACACGGTGACCTAAGAAAGATATTTCGCTAAAACCAATACACGCTTTCGATGGTTTCGCTGTCAGGTTATGCTCGCGTAGGATAGACAATAGTTCATTTAACCCGTTATAGTGATCTTTCCAAGTATCACTGAAAAGACAGATGTCATCAAGATATGCAATGACATCTGAGCGATGAGATAGGATTCGACGCATCATGCGTACGAATGTTGCAGGGGCGTTCATAAGGCCGAAAGGCATGAAATTCCATTGGAATAGACCCCTAGGTGTCGAAAAAGCAGTAAACGGCTTGGCGTGTTCGGATAGTGGAACTTGCCAATATCCCTTAGACAAATCAAGTTTAGTGAAGAAATGAGATTTCGATAGTCTTGTAAGTAGCTCTTCTAGTAAAGGCATAGGTTCAGCATCAAATTTCGTCACTTGGTTCAATTTGCGATAATCAACGCAAAGACGTATGTTATTGTCTTTTTTCCGTACAATAACCATCGGCGAAGAATATGCTGATGTGGATGGTTCAATTATTTTTAAATCTATCATCTCATCCAACTCTTTCTCAACCTGTGCTTGAAAATGTATCGGGATAGGATACGGTCTGACTCTTATAGGATTATGGTCAGTAAGAATAATGTCATGTTCAATGACATCAGTTTGACCAGGAATGTCAGTAAGGACATCCTGAAATTGTTGTAACATAGTAGAAACTTGTTTCTGCTCTCCTAGAGATAAGTCGGGAGAAACCGTAACATCTTTCCATGATTCATTAGAATGAAGTGGAATCATCGGAAAAGGGAGATTCACATCCGAGAAACTCGTTTCCTCATCCTGTATTACTGACAGTGATGAGTAATGCCCGTGTTGGACTGGAGAATCGTCCGTTGCCTGGAAAACAGGTTGTAAATAATCCGGACGTTCATGGAATTCCGTAAGCATGTTGATGTGGAAGGTTTTATGCTTCCCGTCAATATCGACGATATAGTCAACATCGGAAACTTTTGATATTACATCGTACGGACCTTTCCAAGAAATAAGAAGTCTGTTTTCCCTACAAGGTAGCAAGACAAATGCTTTGTCACCTGGACAAAGTTGTCGCAAGCATCTCTTTTTATTGGCAAATTGTCTTGCCTTCTGTTTCGCAAATTCAGAAGAAGCAGTTGCCAATTTGCATGCTTCAATAATCTTGTGTCTAAGTGCAATGACATATTCGTAAGAGGATTTTGTGTCATCGACAATATTATCAGCAGTTATAAGATCATGAAGTAAGGACATAGGACCTCGCGGTTTCGCACCAAAGACAAGTTCAAAGGGAGAAAATCCTGTATGTTCGTTGGCGACCTCTCTGTATGCAAAGAGAGCCGCGGGTAAAACCCTATCCCAATCCTGAGGATGATCTTTTATCTTACCTAATAGGTTTTTGAGAGTCCTATTCAGACGTTCTACCATCCCATTAGACATAGGATGATAAATACTACTTAAAGATCTCTCTATTTTCAGAATCGACATTACTTGAGACATAGTATCCGATATGAGTTGGGTACCATGGTCTGATAATATTTCTGCTGGAAATCCCAGACGAGAAAATATTAGCCAAAGAGCATCTGCAATATCAGCAGTAGTTATGCTCTTTAGAGGAACAGCCTCTGGCCAACGTGTGCACATATCAACACACGTCAAGATAAATTGGTGTCCTCTAGCAGACTTTATCTTAAATGGACCAATGATGTCTATCGCCATTTTTTGAAATGGTCGAATTGGAATATCTGCAGCCTGAATAGGTGCAGTATGGCGTGGACCTCTGGATTTAACCTCTTGACATACCTTACAAGATCGACAATAGATCCGTATGTCTTTGTTCACAAAAGGCCAAAAGAAAGACGCAAGAACTCTAGATTTAGTACGGGAAAAACCCATATGCCCAACACACTGAGAATCATGAGCGTGCTGTAAGATTTTAACTCTCATATTTTTAGGCACAAGAATTTGAGAATGAATGGACTTAGCAGAGTCTTGTACCATACGTACAAGTACGCCATTCTTCATCGTAATCCAAGATTTACGATTTGTATCTTTATTCGGATCACCTTTTGTTGCTAGCGTAAAGAATTTTTTAAGAGTAGGATCATCTTCCTGCTGTTTCATAAATGAATCACGAGAAATTTCCAAGGGATCATCTTGGATCTGCGCATCATTATCTTCAGAAGGCGAAGATTGCGGCATGTTAAGAGCTTGAGCCCTAGTAACTACTGCATTAGCAGTTTGCATATTCCTATTTTCCCAATCAGAAATTTGTTGTGGAGTGCATTCTTTCACTCCATGAATGCGACCGATTATAAGATCAGCGATCGGATTCGGGAGAAGACATGCGTGCACATCTCCTGTAAAGAAGGGAGTAGCAATGTTAACAATGGCAGTAGAGTACTTCTCCAATGTGCCACCAAATGTTACGCATTTGATTACTTTGCCAGTGGCTCGAGAAGGATCTATGAGTGACTGCCTCACTCCAATGGTTGTGCACCCGGAATCGAAAAGAATTGAGACCGGAGTACCATCTACTAGACCTCTATTCAAGACAAGAGCACCTCTTCCATCATGCGCGACTGACGCAGGAAGAGCAGGAAGAGGATGACCACAGCTTAAAGTAGAAACCGTGGTTGGATCGAATAACGTTTTGCATTGGGAGCACTGAGATGCTCTACTAAAATCAAAAGCAGAACATCCTACATTACTAGAGTCTTTCTTATCATTATTTTGATTACCGGCTTCATTGAACTCTTGTTGTGCAGAGTGAGCCTGGTAATGAGATTTACCATGTCTTTTGTGTTGTGATCTACCTCGGTTATAATTGCCTCTGTAATTATTATTTCCTCTGTTATAACCCCTATTTGGGTTTGAATCATAATGTTCATGATCGTAATCATCATACTCATTATAATGAGTATCCCTGTAATGTTGGTTTTGTTGTTTCCATGACGAACTTGGGTAGTTCCTATAGTTACTCCCTTTTCGGAAATTTCTATAATTATGGGCACCCCTGTGTCGAGGACTGTCAGCCCGATTCCAGGTCTTCGAAGAAGAACCCTGATTTGAGTGGTTACCTTGGTTTTGATAACTATTCCAATTAACCTTTTTGTGAGATTTATCTTGAGCTCCTTGGGACTTGTGTGAGTAATTATTATTGTATTGAGTTGCTGACGCAACTGGCATACCCTCTTTAATGTTAGTGTTGCTTAGAATCATGTCAGGGTGTGCCGTGGCATATTGGTCACAATATTCTTCCATTTGTTTTAATGTACTTGGTTTACGCTCATGTAAAAATTCTAGAAATGGTTTATTCACCGAAGACATGATCTTGTCTCTGAGTAATAAATCCGTAAGAGCCTCAAATGTTTTCTGTGTTTTGGATAATTCAATCCAACGTGAAAATGTAAGACGTGCTTTTGCAATGAATTCTGAGAATTCTACACCTGTCTCAGGTCTCATTGTTTTAAACAAAAGACGGTAACCTTCCTCTGACAACTGATACTTCCTTATCAAGGCTGACCTGATAACATCATAGTTATCCTTGTCGGCCTCTTCAACCAACCATAACTTATTCAGAGAATCCCCTTTTAGATTTTCAGACAACTGATTCACATACTGTGATTTATCCACATTATGAGCTCGACAAGCACGTTCAAATCTCTCAAGCCAGAATGTTATATCGTCACTGGCAGAGTTGAACGCTGGTACCTTGACCTTGTAAGCAAAGGGTTTACCACTACCACTAGATGCCTGATTAATATTACTCATACTTGTCAATTTCAATTTCTCTAATTCAAATTCATGTTCTCTTATTGCTTTTCTCTCTTCAGCTTCTCTGTCTAATCTTTTTTGTTCAGCCTCAGCTTCTCTATCTATTTTTTTCTGTTCAGCCTCAGCTTCTCTATCTATTTTTTTCTGTTCAGCCTGAAATCTCCTTTCCTCTACCTGCATCTGCAATTTCATTTGTTCAGCAGCAGCAGCAGCTTTTCTCTCCTCAGCAGCAGCTTCTAATTTTTTTTCTTCTATTTGAAGTTTTCTCTCCTCAGCAGCAGCTTTTCTCTCCTCAGCAGCAGCTTTTCTCTCCTCAGCTTGCATCTGCAATCTGAAATTCTCAGCATCTATCTTCTTTTGTTCAACTTCTGCTTTCCATTTATTTACATCTTTTTGTTTTTTCTCTTCTGATTTTAATGCAATAGCAAATTGAGCAGTTACCCATTCTTCTAACTCTTTACCAGTCTTATCAAGGGATTTCCCTTGTGCAATAAAGTAATCTAATGTAGACATCCTGTCTAATGAAATAGTAATCTGAAAAAGTAAATAAATTACCCTATTCCACTTCAATGGGAGGCAAGTCTGTACTATAGACTTGTATAGTCACTTCACTCTATTTTACTCTCTTAGTATTATTCAAAGACTTTGTACCAACCTCACTGGGAAGAAGTCTCTAGATAAGTATCACTTTTACCGCAACACTGTGTGAAACAAGTCTCTAATAAAGAGCTTGTATAATCACCTTTATAATCTAAGTACTCTATAGTATCAATAGTGTATGATTATATATATATTTCCAAGTAATGCAACCACAAGTTTATAATAAGTTGAATAATCAGCTCACAATCACAATCTCTGTGTGAGACAAACCTTATATGGTTATCTTGTTTATAATATAACAAATGATAACCTGAGTACCTGTGGAAACAATATCTGTATAACCCAATCACTGTGGGAGACAAGCCTTACAAAGGTCTTGTATACTTCCTTAATGTAATCAATGATCACTTGAGTACCTGTGGAAAATAATATTTTCTATCCCAATCACTGTGGGAGACAAGCCTTACAAAGGTCTTGTACACTTTCTTTTATAACAATAATACTCATAAAGTACTGATCTGTACTATAATATAAGTGTATTCAACTATACCTCATATATCATCTGTCAACTAAAGACATTAACAAGGACAAACAAGAAAAGACAATATGAAAACAATTGCAGAAATCAAATTAAATTAATATAAGGAACTGAAGTAAATAATCACAGAATCTGTGATGATAACTGCAATGACATCAACAAGACAAATAACGCCACAGTGTATAAACATAAGGGTGTAAAGAACTGAATGAAAGGAAAGGGTAGACCTACAAATATACAAACAAATCAAAACAAAACTAAAGAACAGAAAAAATATTACAAAAACAAATATGAAGACAGTCGTCACAGCTAACGAAAATAGCAGCAAATTGTTGCTAACAAATTTCCAATTAAGAAAATTTGTACCTATAGAACACTAGTACAAGACCAATGTCACTCGATATACCTTGTACTAGTCGCCGCCCAACCTTAAACCCGCTGACATATAACAACTATACATATAAACAAATAACATATAGACATAAATAGCATACATGCATATATATATATATAATATAATAATTAGAATGTGTTGCAGGTGGAGTGTTGCAAAGAATGTGTTCTAGAGAAGGCTTATCTTTTATTCAAAATAATTTTTCACTTTTAATAAGTTATTAAATTATTGAATTAACTTATTACAATGTTCAATTTCTTTGAGCATATGAAGATCCACCGATGAAATATGCACTTCTCTGTCTATCAACATTGCTCTTCTACTTCAGAAGGATAAACAATCACTACAAGTTAGAACACTGTCTGTACTGCGCAAAATGTCAACAAGTGCTGACCCAGATACCGTTACACTTGTCAGAACAGGTCAAGCTGACATCGACTGTATAGTTGTTCTATTGGTGTTGATGTGTGTCACATTTGGCCAAAATAAATGTTCTTGAAACACTAGGTGACTTCCACTTTCAAGACTGCGAAGGCTGGACCCAGGAAACTGGCCTACCACTGTAGAATACTGGCCACTACTGTAGAATAATGACTATTTAGTGGTGTATTGTGTCTCTGCAGTGTTACCAGGCATGCTGTAAGGTACTGCTTTCATTCTCCTTACGCAAACCAGTGGCGAATCTGATGGAGGCTCCAGGGGGAGCAAAGGTCAACTCAACCGACGCAGGGTTGTATCTAGTGGCCATGTTGATGTAGTGTGAGAGTGGAAAATACGCGAATGGTGTACTGTTCGATGTAGTTGACACTTGATAATGTTTCACTCACACTCTTGTACAAGTCAATGATGTTAGGAACCGCTGTTGACGTTTCTATGCTTTTAATAATGACGCACACACTTGGACAGCACGGAATACAGTCATGAGTATGTTGACATAGCAAATCATTAGGCAGTAGAATAGTAGTACATTTCATGCAGCATTCAATATTAAATAGTCATTCAATGTTCTGGCGGACTATTGCCATATCCCCTAACTGACTGAACGCATCAGTGGGTATGTGTGTGTAAACATACAAAGAGTTCACTGGACGAACCTTTTCTTTGGCTAAGTTCTCCAGCTGTATATGTTAAATATTTAGGTAACAAAGTTAAACCACGGTAGGGGTTTTCATCTTAATGAGATCTCCGTGCCACTGTCTGAATAGTAAGATTCATGATCCGTTCTCTGGACAGTGATCCATAATGATGACAGGAATACAAAATGGCTTCCTTCCCTGAGTTTTCGCTCACTCGCCCAGCGGGAGGATAATCATAAGCCAGAGTTAATTCATAACTTGTATATATAGACTTTCCTAGAGTTTCCATACAGTCCCTTAGTCAGAAGGTTGCTTCATAAAGACATAAGCGCTGATGGAACCTGTCATCTTCATCAATCTATATTTAAACGACCAACGATGCTCGAAAATACGATGTTTCATCTAGGTCTAACCATAAGGAGATCATCAAAGGAAAAAGGGTCTGGCTTTACCTGGAGTCCGAATCTAAACATAATGAAATACATGAGAAGAGTCTCTGACATAACACTCTCGCAGAGACATTCCTTCCTTATGGAAAAATCATCCACAAATCACTTTTAACCTTTAACAGGACCAGCCCTAGAAAACACACACCCGGCCATTACGACCAGCTTCTTCGGAACTCACTACAACTCTCTAGGACAACGGATACCTCCGCCAGAGTTCGGTATAGTCCGACCTTAGCATACGAAGATATACAATATAGGACTGAATCTTCTTGTACTAGACAAGTAATACATATAAATTCAGGCCATAAACATATTGAACAAGATCAATCTATTTTCTGGCCCTAACAAACGAGAACTGACATGACTTCCATATTCATACGCCGAATCAATATCAAGAGAGATCATCCATATAATCAAACGTATAAATCAATCATGGATTATCTCGCTTTCCCAAGGGAAGCATTTTCGTACACAATTAAATACAAATATATATTTTCCCTATTAAATAGACATATCGTATTTTTGTAATCTGTGCATTCAAAAATATGTATGCAACACCGACCAAATACAAATTTTGGATGCAGAGATGCAAAGCATGAACCAGAGTTGAAGCACTGCATTGTCAGCCAGTAACACACGGGTGCAGCTAAGGATACAAGAAGAACAGGCAAATAAGCGTCATACTTGATGAGTAAGAAATGTTTAAGTTTGTTTTATTTGACTTGACGTTTCTACAGGATGTGATGACCAGTGTGTGCCCAACCCTCCTTTTACGACATGCTTGGTAGATTACAGTGTTACTATTCTTAGCTCCCCTTTAGGGACCGAAGACGCAGCAACAGTGATAAATGCAGCCAGCGGCCCATAGCTTGACTGCTTGCGTCAGGGTCAGCGAACCAGAGCTGACCAAGACCCTACTCCACCTCCAAGTGGTGGTCCTGGAAACAGGCTGCATCACTGCAGTCTGGCTGAGAGAGTAGTAGGGATCGAAGAGGGAAGGCTAACCCGGTCCCAAAAATGCCATGCTGAAACCAATGTGTCAGACCAAAAGGCGCAAATATCGCAGCTTTGCTGTAAACAGCGACACAACGTAACAAACGTCCTTTTCAGGACGAACGCAGAAGAAGAAGCTCCCCTTTATGATCCCGGTAATGTATAGATGATATGAAATCACCAGTGACGGATAGGACAAACACTGAGGAAACCTGTTGATAGCATTATAAGCCACTCCTTGTTCTGGAATCCCTAGGGCAAGAAAGGTAGAGGGACTTTGAAAATCACACGGAGAAAAGACCTTGAGAAAATATCATGAGCGGATGGCACAGGATAGCAGTACTTGGCATGAGTTTGCTGAAGGCGTATGCTCCTTGGGGAGTAGAAGTATAGTGATGATGAATGAAAATGACGAACCGGCATAGATAAATGAAAGAATTTCACCACGATCCATTGTGCTTTATCCTGGACCAGAAACCAATTTGTTGATTAACAATTCAAACTTCTCAAGCCAAAAGTTATGAATTTCACTTGCTCTCATGGCTGTGCATAGAAAGTTTTAATGGGTTCTTCATTCAAGGAGTGAGGCTTGACAGATGGCAGCCACTGTCTCAATCAATGTAAGTCATAAATAAGCACAATAAGGGAAAATGTTACTACTGCCAAGACCACTGGGATCACATATATATTATTCTGAGCATGCATGCTGGATGCTGGCCAACTGTATGATAATCAACTAGTTAACCTCCCTGTTTGGCACGAAAAGTTTGTTCTCCAGAGGCTGGATTAACAGAGTCTTATCAGGAAATGCTGCAGCCCAGTAGCAAACCTGGCAGCCATGAAACTGGTATCCACATACATGCCACACCTCGGAAATGAAAAACCTGTACAAAAAATTCAAAACCCTGTACAAAGACCCGCAAAACCTGTACAAAGACTGAAAAAAACATCAAAAGATTTAATTCGTGTAAAAATATTTTCATTTACAGTGGGCTGCATTATAAATGAGGCACGGGGACTTTGCCTTTTAAAGCAGGTCTTCACTTATTTTAAAACCCAAACAATAAATGTATGAGTTTATTTTACACTGTAAAAATAATGTGATGGTGTCATCATTTAGTCTATTTCTATGCTAAATTATCACTAACAGACTGGGAAATCCTGTGTTCAATAGGACCTTATAAAAGAACACAGTAATAAGAAGGGGAATGGGTTAGAAAACATGTACAGAAGTTATGTACATGGTGTACACATCTGAAAACGCAAACACCTTGTACAGATTATGGGTAAACCATAGCATGTGGCATGTATGTATCCAGAAAGCCCAACACTGTAAATATTCTATTAGCATAGATATTTCTGGCACAGAAGCAGATGCTAAAAAAAAAAAAACAATTATACTAAATTAGACACAATAAATACTTATATAACCCACGGGCTTACTGAATATCTTTACCAATCTGCTCAGAATGGCCCACATGTGAATGAATAGATACAATAATAACACTCATACTCCTTCCATGATTAGAACTGGCACACTGTGTAGAGAATACACTGTGGGCCTTTCTCTTTCTTTCTGGATGACATAGTGCCAAAATACAGAAGTGATTCATCTAGGGGTGTGGGCAATCATATCTAGGACATGAAAATCCTCACTCCTTAAGTAACAGGTGAAACATCAAACCACACTGCCCAATACACGGAATGCAACTGTCACATGTAGCAGGAAACAGACCACAGCATGACGTGTACCTTCTTACCATTTCATCTCGAGTTAGTTTCAGCTTGCGTGCTTGGTTTTGAATACGTTTGCTGTAGCTAGCATTTCCTGCCTGTCTTTGACATTTCTCACCACCATCAATTAAACAACAGACTTGATCATGGCTCGAACGGCTGTCATCTTCTGTGCTGAAACCATTCATACTGTTAAAGATAAAAAAAAAAAAAAAAGATTTCAAATGGCTTAATTTCTTTCATTTATTTCGTATACAGAGTTGTAATTTTCTTGCAAACTTCACAATGAATAATCTTCATAGGCACATAAATAAATATAAAATGCAACTCATCAAAATCATCATTTTCCTTTGTGCTTCTAAAGGAGCATGGAGCCACAACTGGTCCCCTTGCAGGAAGCCTGCACCAAGCATTCTCACGCTCTTGCAGTAACAATTTGTTTTACATGATGAGGTTCCCAGCCTCAATGTACAACCTCATATTAGTCGCCTTTTATGACATGGACGATGAATAAGCATTTGGAAGAAAGAATTGAGGCTCTTGAAATGTGGATATATAGAAGAATGGGGTGTATCTCATGGAAAGAGAAGAAAACAAATAAGGAGGTCCTGTTGCGTGCATATTTTGACGCACATTTTACAAAAATCGATATGGCTATTTAATATGGGAAAAATATAGACATTCATTTATTTGTGTATGAAAATGCTGTTTATGGTAAAAGCGAGATAATCCATGTTTGATTCACACTTTTGATTATAGGAGTAATCGTTCTGGATATTGATCCAGCGCAAGGATATTGCGCTTGCGTTTGTACTTATTTTTAGGGCCAGAAAATATATTAATTTGCTTATTGTGTTTATGGCCTGAATTCATATGTATTACATATTATTAGTACAAGTAGAATCAGTCCTATATTGTATATTTTGGATGGGTAGGAGGGACTAGATTCTTGTATTCCGGTCTAGCAGAAGTATGAGTTGTCTTGACAAGTCGTGATGAGTTCCGATGTACCGCTTACAAATGGCGGGGTACGTTTTTCAAGAGCTGGTCCTTTCGTCAGAAAAAAATGTCTTACGACGTGGTTTTTCTTCTGAAGGAGATGGTGTCTCTACGATAGTTTGTGTTAGAGACTCTCCTTATGTCAGTATATAGATGATTCGGACTCCAGGTAAACCCAGCTCCTATTTTTGATGATCTCTCGTCGGTTAGGCCTAGCTTGACTTTTGGTGCTTCGTTATGCTAGTGTCGTGTTTGGTATCGACGAAGATGACAGATTTTCCTGCAGCGGTTATGGCTACGTGAAATTAACCTGATCACCGTAGAGCTGTATGGAAACATTTACGAAATCATTTATATAACCATTATAAATTAACTCTGGCTTATATTCTCCTTCCTATGAATGAGTGAACGACAACTCAGGGAGGTAGCCATGTTGGATTTCGGTCATCATATGTTTTGATCACTGCCAAGAGAACAGATTATTTATCTTATTATCGGACAGTGACAGGGAGATCTCAATCTTGCTAGAAACCCCCTTTCGTGGTTTCATAATATATACTACAAACTATGGACGTCAAGTAACTTTGGTTATTTATCGATCCGCCCTTCACTGACGCGTTTAGTCAGATAGGGGGATGTGGCCATAATGTATCATGACATTGAACTTTTGATGTACTGCCCATTATTTCTGAATGTGTCATGACTTCAGATCTGCTATGTATACCTACAAATTGATATGTCAACGAACCATGATGTACTCGTATGTCCCAGTGTGTACGTCTGAATAAATTGAGTAAACTAAGATTCCAGCAGTCTGCATTGGTGCCTTGTAGACACAAGTGTGAGTGGTTATATTGGTCAGCACACGAACAGTACACCATTCGCGGTAATCACACTCTACACTTCTACTTCATACATACACCATCCTGCGTCGGCTGAAGTGACCAAGTTTAGGGCCTGCTTCCCCTGGAGCCTTTGCCTTCCCTAACTCAGGACTAGGGTGAGTTACCCATTTACAGCTGGGTAGACTGGAGCATGCCTGATCTCAACAACACACCACTCTTCCTTACAGAGCAGACAGACTGATACTTTACAGTGTGTGTGTGAAAGCAACTTTACAGAGTGGAAATGTCGTGGAATATTCTAATCCACATATATAAATTATCAAGTAAATATAAAGCCTAATAAATACATATAATAAAGAAAGGAAGAAGAATGGTAAAGAACAGTGCTGTCACAATGACAGTACTCGAAATCCCCTTTGTTTTATGCTTCGTCTGCAAATTGTAACGCTTTCACGTTGATAGTAAAAGCTTACTGTATTATACCCGCTTTCTTCAATGAAACGTGTGCTGTATTTCTAAGAAAAACCTTGAGATATGCAAGTTGACCTAAATTTTAAATTCCATTCATGTCTTTTTCTACACTGCGTTACCAAAACGAACGAACAGATGGACAAAAGGATAAAGAGAGAGGGGAGGGCTGAAAATCAGGAACGCATGCAACACGCGTCGCGCGATACACAAATGCTGCCATCACGCGTGTAAGTCTACATGCACTAATTTTTTTTCAGACGGACAGTGATAAAATACACTACCCTTTCCCAGAGTTAGGTTTATAAATCCTGAAATCTCTTATTAGGAAAGACAACATTAGATGGGTTTACGGTTGAAAACATAACAGTACCCAGACAGCACATCTTCGAAACAGGAGGTAGAAAATACATATTTTGAACGCAGCCACGTAGCTCCTTTAAATTTGTATTTTTGGGTTCCTTAGGGCTTGCTGACAAATAATATGTAAAACGTTACGCAAATAGTCCAGGAATTAATAAATTATACCCAAAATAAAATAGTGAGGATGCCTGACAGCATGGAATCATTTCTGCTCATAAAATTTTTTTTATAACGTGTTTGAAAAAAACCTTACGTTACATAAATAGCCTACCATGTAAACTCCCAATTGATTGGAGCGCAACAAATGAAAGCCTAACCACGATTGGTCGGACTATAAATACTATCTTTCGTTGTTAGGGGAAACGGGGAAAGGTAACATTTTTTCAAACACTTGTCGAAACGTGGCCTCATTGGCTAGACTCGCTGATATACTCCCTTGGGAGCGTTAGTTCGAGACCACTTGTTTAAATGATCTTGATAAAGCAACAGTGCGTTGAAGCCAGCTCATATTTGTGTTAAATAAAAGCCTGGAACATAAGCAGATGGGAATTTGTGCCAGTAATTGTGCCAGAATTCATTGCTAATCAACGTATCTGTGTTTATTTCCATGAAATTGTGGGACAGTGGTCTTGATGGTACTGAGCAGCACCTGGTCAGAGCTGTGCTGAATCCTGAGTCGGACAGCATACTCCTTGGTCTTTTTAGCTATCAGTGAGGTGTCTCCTGAACCCAGAGGAGAATTCGAGCAGAGGAGTCCTTTCCTGCCGCCATCACGCCAGATAAGCGAATTGGCCAGCTGAGCTCAACATTATGTCCCCTCATCTTGAAATGACTTTGTAAAATTAATATTATGAGGGGAATTTAATTGTCTTAATATCAGGAACTGAGAACATCTCCAATACTAGTCCCTAAAGACAAACTATTGAAGTCATGATGACAAATACCAACAGAGCTTGAACAAAACAAAACCAGTATTACCTCATACTACTATTACACAACTGACACACATAGGATATTTTTAATAATATATGTCACTACCAGATTCATATTAATACATTCTGTACATAACTTGTAATTAACATTGATTGTGATTCCTGGTTCCTTTGTCTTTGAATCAGGACACACATATGCCTTTATGATAGAAATGAATACATATTGTTATTTGAAAAGTTACGAGTGTCTCCTGTAAGATATTCTCATAGAGTGATCAGAAGGAAATGAGCTGAATATGATGCTTCTTCATCTTCTTCTTCAAGTACCATGCCTGGTGGGATAGGTGATCATGTCTCTCCACAGCTTCCTGTCTCTAGTACTGTTTACCAATTGTGTTGCTGACCTTTATTCCACGCCAATATGTCAAACTGGCCGGTATCTTCCCTCTTTGTTGTTCTCTATCTCTTTTTCCTTCAATTTTTCATGTTCTCACAACATATTCCATCTTTCTTTTTCTCATAACACGCCTGACGAAAATTGACGTGCTTCCTTCGAACGTGACTAATAAGCTTCCTTCGCACACTAGCTTTTTTCAGAATACCTTCATTACCAATTTTAGCTGTCCATTCCTCTGTTAAACCACATCTCTGTGGCCTCTAGTGCTTTTCCCATTTGTTTACCAACTCTCCATGACTCACTTCTGCATGTCACAACTGGTTCTATTTGACACTGAAGAACTGTCTTTCTTCATCTTCTTCCTCAGTCGCCCTCAGAGTTCCACATTAATGACTCTAATAAAGCCAGTAGTCAGCTCAAGGGTCCTGACATCTCCAAACAGTTTTTCGTGGAGAGAAGTGGGTTGTTGCCATATGCTACCCCGTTCACTGCTGTATATTGGGCAGGACTGCAGCAGATGTTCGCCTGTCATGGGGGGCTGATGCCACAGGTGCAGAGATCTGTTGTACCAATCTTGTACTTGTGGTATAGATGGTACCTCAATCTGGTGTGTCCAGTGCGTAGCTGGAAAATGATGACCTGGTCATTTAGGTGTGTTTCTCTTTCTGACTTCCATTACCAGGGCCGGATTATCCATTAGGCTAAAGCCTAGGGGCCTGGAGCTTATGGGGGCCCAAGCATAAGTTTAAACAATTATGCTAAGGGGTTTGACAAAATATTTAAATTATTGCTTATTAGTTGAAGGTGGGCCCAAACATCAACAAGTCTAGAGGCCCTTCTTGGCTTAATCCGGCCCTGCATTACGATTGCTATACACCTTGAAGTAGATGATTCATGGTCAGATTAATCCTCCCAATGAAGTAACAGTCATTCATTTAACTTCTCAAAAAATTAGAAGCAGATGAATTCACTTTGCACAACAGCAAACACAAGGACACATAAATGTTACCAGATAAAGTTTGGAAATGTAATAAATGTCAATTAAACTACAGTCCCTTGACAGATTTCATAAACTTTTAATTTTTTTTATGCTGACATGACTAGGATTCTTTCTATTGCACAGCATACAAATGTTATACAGAGCTTCTATAAATCTTGCAGAAATTATGTGAGGATGGCAAACCATAAGTCAGAAGAGTTCAGGAGCACCACTGGTTAAAACAAGGTGATATCCTGTCACCTTATCTTTTCATACTCCTCATGGATGATGTCATCAAAGCATGAGAGGACAAGCAAGTATTCAGTGGGTTTCTGGAAGATGAGATAGGTTTGTATTTCAGAGCTGGCATTTGCCGACAATGTTGCTCTGATTGCTAAATCAGAGGCACATCTTCAATCCAACCTGCAAGTCTGGAAGGAAGAGCTGGAGAAGAGAGGGATGGTCATCAGTAGCTCCAAAACAAAAACCATGATGATATCACAAGAGGAAAGAAGGCATCAGATTAAGCTGGGAGAAAAGTCCTGGAGCAGGTCAACCACTTTAAATACCTCGGAGCTGTCACAGACTGGAAAGGAGGCAGCAAAGAAGATTTGGCTTCCTGAAAAGCAGAAGCTGGGAGACATTTTCAGGCCATAAATCAAGGATTCCTCAGCAAAAGCGAAGATGGCTGTATCCCGCTCCACCTTTGTCCCAGTCTGGATGCGAGTCATGAGCAATGATTGCAACCCACAAAAGCCAGATCCAAACCTCAGAAATGAGATATCCGACGAAGGTGGTTGAAGTAACAAGTAGAGACATGGTCCACAACCAGATGATACGTCATGGCCAAAAAACCCAACCCCTGCAGACCCAAGTCCCAACTAAGATGGTTTGGCCATGTCTCCAGAATGGGAGAAGATCGACTACCACGACATGTATCGGAGCCAAGGATCCAGACCTCCAGGATGACCCAGAGCCTGCTGGGAGGACAACATTAGACAATCTCTGAAGGACCGAGGACTAGAATGGAACTAGGCCAGGAGGAAGACAGCCGATAGGATAGTATGGTGCTCTCTCTTCCAAACCTCTACACCTCATTAGTAGAAGAGGAACGACTAAGTAAGTACAAATGCAAAGTTAATGTAGCAGAACAAGTAGATATCAAATATTTAAAGTTGTAAAAAAAGCATGTTTAATTTACAAACATGTGAAATAAACAAACTATGAATTGTTGATTTATGAAAATATATGAAACAAAAATATTAATGGTTAATTTATGAAAAATCTGTGAAATATAAATATGAATGAGTAATTTACAAAAATGTGTGAAAAAAATTGTAATATACTGTTTACACCAACAAGATAAATGTGATTTTGGTGGACATCTTGATTTGAACCAGGTTGGTAACGTTAAAATATCACACAAGGATGGCGCAAATTATACTGAATTTGTCACTCAAGCCAATAACTTATAATGCAAAATTTGGAAGAAGAAGAAAAATTTTATTGCTGCTTCTATAGTTATTTTACAGCAATAGCTAAGTTTTTTATATAAAAAGTAAGTTTTACGGTAAAATGTGATCAAATTTTTAATGGTATATTGTGAACTTGTGTTCTGTGCACATTGGACTAGAATTTTCTCCATAAGAAATACATGTAATATACTTTGGAAGTATAGTAGCACCAGATGGCGGAACAAAGACATCAGTAACTAAATGGATAAAGCCAGAAAAGCCTTTGCCAATCCAAACGACATCTGGAAATCTTCTCAGTGCAGCATAAACACTAAATTACAATAGCTGTGTACTTTTGTATGGTGTAGAATGCTGGAGTAAGAGAAAAGGAAATGTCAATACTTTTCCTCTTTTCACACAACCTTCAAATTTTTGGCCAAATACCATCACCAACCAAGAACTGCTAACTCGGAACCATCAAGAAGATATGCATATCATCATAGTGGGTTGGAACTGGGTTGGCCACAAGAGACTCTGACACCATCACCAGAACTGCCATGCTATAGACCCCAAAAGGAAGGAGAAAGAGAGGTTGGCCAAAAGCAACTTGGCAGATAACTATGGAAGCAGAGATGCAAAGAATGAACCAAAGCTTGGGCACCACACGAAGGATGGTTGCCCACAGAGCAAAGTGGAGACAGCTTGCTGCCACCCTACAAGGACACCACAAGGCGTGATGGTCACTAACTGCTTCATCAGTCAGTGGCCAAAGATGAAAGAAGTAGAGAAGAAAATACATGTAATAGGTATAGTTCTTCTGCCATTTACAAATTCACCTTGTAATAGAATTTTCAAGAATGAAGTAAATTTGCACATTGGTGAAAGGGTGTATGTGTGTCATCAACAGTTTAACAAAAAATTATGTTATTTATAAAGTATTAGCAGCGCAAAGAGATGAAGATAAGTAGTCTCCTGCGATGGACAGGACACACAATGAGGAAGCCTGCTGATAGTAGGGGCAGTCCTTGTTCTGGAATCCCTAGGGTATGCCAAGTAGAGGCAGCAGACTGGAAAATAGAAGAGAAGAGAACTGGAGGTGGAAGTGAAAATGATGAGGTAGACATAAAAGACCTTGAGCTGATGATATGAGGACCTATGCTCCCTGGGAAGCTGAAGGGTAATTAATGAATTAGCAGCACAATACCTACTCATTTGCACTTTAAGAACAGTGTACTAAGGTGTATGCCCTAAGCTCTTCTCATTACCCGTTTGAAAGATGATGTTTTTGTTTAAAAAAGCACAAAGTGTACACTTCTTTAACTAGAAGGTCTAAGCCAAGCTCATAACAATATGCAATTAAGACAGGTTATTATCTTTGAAACCACCGGCATCTCACCACAACTGATTACAAAAAAAAAGCCGCAGAGTGTGGCAGACGCACAAGAAATGGCCAACTCACACTGGCATTAACAAAATGAAAAAAGGTATTGCAGTCAGTTTACAAATGAACAATATATATATTACTGTTTTATACTGACAGTACTCTAGTTTAAATTATATTATCCCTGACTAATTTGATGACACCAAATAACTGTGTGCATGCTTTTACTGTTTTGACTCACACTCTATAAAAAGTGTTTTTTTCAAGCATGGAAGACTCAATTCAGCCTCAAAGGGGTTATAATATTGGTAGGCTTATGTAGTGTTCTTTATTCTATATAGCATATTATATTTGTTGTTTTTCTGAGTGTGTGACATTTTAAAACAAGAAATACAACTGCATATAAGTAATCATTATTCGTTGGCATGGGTAGCTAATAACTAGAAACTGATAATTAATATCACTTACAAAATATAATACCACCATAATTACTCCCTCAAGAAACAGCACATTAGCTGAAAATATGACATGCGCTTGTAGTTCGCCTACATTCAAAGACATACTAGTTGTCTGGTATTAAAATTAAATAACGGTTTAATAAGTGGTAGGCCTATGCTCCAGACGACACTGTATCATTCTTTGGTAGGCACATACACAAAATGGTAGGCCCTACAGCAGGCCTATATAAAACACACACTATTCCGGAATTACCAGAATAAAAAGGGCAAAGTAATGAAAAAGTAAAACAAATTAACGTAAAATTGTATTAATATCAGTAGTACGCGGAAAATATAAAACAAAAACAAGGAACGTTTTCTGGGAAAATCCCTCATTCGTTAACCACAAAATGACATTCAAGAGGCACTGTATCTGCCATTCAAGACATTTCGTCTGCCTATGCCAAAACGTATTCGAAAATGGTAATATCTTCTTTTTTTTTTATATCAGAAATACAGCATAAACTTATTAATGTGCACTACGCCTCTAAATTATTTCCTCCCCGCTACCAAAAGCACGATTACTCCGTTCCCTAGCTCAGTGACCACAGTCTGATTTACAACCAGCCATACACAACTTCAATACTGACACTTAGCCTACAGCTTTGCTAACCTATGATTCGATATTTTCGAATTCGACGATAAAGCACTGGACTGCATTGGCAATGCTGGCGTGACAACTTCGACACACACACATACAATAACAAATTACAATCCTGTTCACTGTTCAGTGAAAAACAAACTCAGCAACGGGTAAATCCTTTACACACAACACGCGATAGTTTTTACTGTGTGTCTATCACGGTTCCAGGTATGGTTGTGCTCCCGGTAATTTTTCCGCTTCCGATCTCAAAATGTTCCATTGTGCTTCTATAAAATTATGTAAATATGTGGGCATATGAGATATATATCTTTGTATATTATGTCTTATTTGTGTATACTACTTAAAACTGGTCTTTTTTAAATTGGTGGAGAAAGATATCTCTTTCAACCTCCGAATGGTTATAATTAGGATATGTCTCTATTTTCATATATATTCAAATGCCATAAATTAATTTGTTTAAAGATGTGAAATATTGTCTGACTATATTGTGCAGTTCATCTGGTCTGTCTACTCTCAATACCTGTTCTAGTGTCATAGATAAACTGGACGCATGTAAATAATATAATATTGGAATTCTCTTATGTTTATACTTCGACGACTTGTCATTACCTCTTACACTTTAATAACAAGTGCTTTGGTCCTTTACTTCTTCTTGCATCATAAGAGTTTCACTGCACCCTCTTTATTCACTTCAGACTCACAGAAAGAAGACAATAGACAAATCATAATGAGGATACGTACAGGGATATGGGATTTTAGTACCGATCCAGAGACAGGCAGGCTGACAGATCAGACATAGATAGATAGATAGATAGATAGATAGATAGATAGATAGATAGATAGATAGATAGATAGATAGATAGATAGATAGATAGATAGATAGATAGATAGATAGATAGATGAACGGATGGACGGACGGATAGATATAATAATGGATCTCTCTGTCTCTTTCTCTCTCTGTATTTATCTCACTCTCAGTACTCAAGACGCGTCAATAGTTGACCACTTAGGGACACAATTTTTCAAGCAATGGTAATAAGTATAATTCTAATTTTAATAAACCAACAATCATAAACACTCATTAAAACGTTATGGATTTCTTCTTTGTTCTTTATTATTATTTATGATGCCTGCTTGTTGCCATTAGCTTGCAGGTACTGTATTTATAAAGAGAGGTTATTTCCGTATTTCTTGTGAACAATACCGACGCATTTGATTTGACGATCTTCTAATATTCTTTTATCTCTCCTTGCCGTCTTCACTGCGGCTTCTCAATATCTCAGTTCCCATTTATCTCAAATATCTTATGTTCGCTATCTCTCATGGCTCCACTTCCCCATTTTCTTCTCGCCAACTCTTCTGACAGTTCCATGTCTTCCTTGCCATCTTCACTACGGCTTCTCAATATCTCAATTCTCATTTATCTCAAATCTCTTGTGCTTGCAATCTCTTATGGCTTCTCTTCCTCACCATTTTTCTCCTTTCTTCTCACATATAATATGCTCGCCATTCTCCCATGGCCTCTAGTCTGGTTTCGTTATATACTTCTCCTTTACTCCTCATTTCCTCCTCTACTGCAGTACCCTATCGTTCAGGTGTACTCAGTTCTCTTTACATGTATTCGGTATAGAACGATTATACATGTCTCTACAAGACTTAGCTACCGCCGCCATCTTGTTCTTTATATATTATGAGACCTCTCCTCTCATAGCTTCCTCCATCTCTCCTTCTCTCACTTACTTCATGAGCAATTTTAGCATATCCAATGACAATTTATGCTTCTCTAGTCCTTGGTGTGCTTCTCCGTTCATTTCTCCACTATTTCGCCCCTCGCCATCCGCCTGTCTGGGCTCCTCTACTCTTCTGACTTCGTCAACACTTTGCTTCCTCTCTACCTCTCTCCTCCTTATTTCTTCCACCTTTTGCCTCGGTTTTTCTCTATCATCAATTTCTTAATTTCTCGTGCTTCCTGAGTTTCTTTCAGGTTCTCTATTCTTTGATTGGTCTCTGCTCTGACTTCTATTTATACTTCTAGTATCATTATCTCTCCTTTTTGTCTCCTCCCTGCTACTAGATCGGTACCTCCGTCGATCCCTAGTAGTTTCCATCCTTCCGCTACCGCTTCTATTTCGCTCCATCTCTCGACTCTTGGATCGGTAATCCCGTCGATCCGTATCTCGTCTTCTATTGTTACCTCACCTATTTCTCTCATATATCGGCTCTGAGATCAGTACTCTCTTCGATCTCAACTTCTATTTATTTCGTGTCTCTTAATTTCTTCTTCTTTGTTCTTCCTCAACCTTCCATGGTCTACACTGTCCGCTGACCCTTTCCCTTGATCATTATGCCTTGTTCCTCTTGTACTTCTCTATATTTACTTTTCTCCTTAATATGCCTATCTTCCTCTTCTTCCACTTGTTTTGCCTTATTCTTTCTCTTTGGCCTCGCCTCCAACGGCTCTACATTTCTCAACTTTGCGAGACGCCTCTTATAATCGGACGAATCATCTGATGAGATGACGACCAACGTCTCTTCGTCCCTCGTGTACTCCTTTCCTCCATCTCCCCTGCGTCTCTGAATCTTCTGCTGACGTTTCCTTCAAGTCCCGAGGGTCACCATGTATATTCTATTGCTCTGCATTTCTCTCCTGCGTATATCGTTCTCTTAACCTCTCTTCTCTATCACTTAACTCTATTCTTTCTTTACATTTCATCAACAGAATATCATCTTCATTCTCGGAGTTATCTCTCTCGGTTCTCAACCTTGTTATCTCCTCTGTCAACGTATTTTCTTTTTCTCTTCGGCTTCGCTCTGCCGCCCTAGTGTGCCTATATCTTGCATCTGCCTCTCTCTCTCTCGATACTACTCCTCTCATTTCTCTCTCTTCTCGACTCTTCTGAGATAACATTGTCCTGCGTATTTTCCTGTGCATCCTGCATTACGTCTCTCCTATCATTCTCTGGCATATCTCTTCTTATCTCCTCTTGTTCTTGGTGTGTGTTTTGTGGGGGGTGGGGTTAACCAATTTGATGTTATCCTGGGTTTTGCATGTATCCCTGCCGTTGTGGCACTCTGACTACTCCTTGATGTTTGTCGATAGTCGTCACTGGAAGTATTCTCTGTCGCGTCCTCTTCACTCTGGCTTGGTGCTACTATCCAGTTGTCTCCTATCCTGTTGACATTCCACTCACTTTCTTTTGGTGTTGTTTCAGTCCCATGTGTCACTGTCCGTTCGTGTGTATTGTTATGTTTCCTCTGCCCTTGCGTATTGTGTGGTATGTTACTGGGCATCCCTATACATCTTTCCATTCCTCTTTTTGCATCTTTTCCACTGACTTTCACTTGTTTCAGTCTCTCGTGCGGTAGTATCTGCAACGGATCTTTACTCTTATTCTTTTTCCTGTTCTTGTCCTTATGCTGTGATGTTATCTCCATCTTGCGTGTAAGTACTTGATCATGTATGTACCATTGCCTGTCTGTTGATGTACAACGCTCTTTTTCGGCAACTGTAAACATTTTGTCTGTCTACTCTCCATGTCTCTAACATTCTGTGTCCTTTTTAGTTCTTGTTTGTTCCTTCTCCGAATTGAATCCGATGTTGTTCATCTGAATGCAGGGAGTTTGTCTGATGTTGTTATTTTCTGCCAGATTTTTCTGATACGATCCGTTGGTTCTTTTCAATACTCTTACAGGTAATATGTGCACTTTTTGACCGCCCTCCGTTGTAACCTTGAACCTTTGTCCGTTTCTTGCTGTTATGTTATTTATCTCCCACACTGTTCCTTTTCTTATTTCGCCTGTGAAATTTCTCACTGCTGCTCTAGTTCTTCTCTTTTTCAGGCTATCCCAGTGTCCTGATCCATGGTTGGTGTTGAAACCTGGGAGTGTCTTCTCACTGTTATCCATGCTTGTCGTGATTTAGTCTGTCTCACAACACGGTCATACCGCACGCCATATGTTGAGAACTCTCTGATACAATAGCCAATTAAAACTCTCCCTTCTTGGTGTGTATAATGAAACATTTTATGCTTAACATGGAGGCCCATTTTGTGTAACTTATAGTACGAAGCTATTTAATTTCATACAGAATAAAGAAGTATCACCGGAAATGATTATATAATTCAACAACGGGAATGTTACACTAGAGGTAGGTGTAAAAACTTTCTCGAATAGTATTTTAGTAAGATAGAAATATCGAGGGAAAGGGCTTCGTTAGATCAGGTTAGTCCCAATTTAGTTAAAGCATGCATATATTAAAATGCATTTTGCAAACTAACCAATTAGTAGATAGATCAATACAGAATAGTTCATAGAATAATTCAAGCTTTAAATGACCAAAATCGGCCCAGAATTAAGAAAGATAATGAATATTTAAAATTTTGCTAATTGAACTGAAGGCAAAAATACGCATAAGTTTTAGATTTTTAACACCGTTTTTGCCCCATGCCATCCGATACGGCGGATGTGCTAGTATATAAGACCTTGCCCTTTGCTAAATTGAGGCCACAAAATTTAAAAATACAGCTGAACAGAAGAAAGCGGTAAAAGTGTAAGTCATATAACTTTGCCACCGCATCTGCCTAGCAGACCTAGATGCCCATTAACAGCCTGTTACAGCTTATGTGTATTGCCTGAGGGTAAGAAAGAATATATATATATATAATATTATGTAATTTTCCTGTGATTGATCCACTTGTGCGTTATGAAGTGTGTAGTATGTGTTAAGAAAAATTACAGGACGAGTGTGTTGCAGGTGGCAACTACCAGCATCTGTATACAGTTAGAGGAAAAGCCAGCTTTGTAAATGTGTAGAATAATTGAGGATGATGGCCAAAGTACGCCAGTACGTTTGATAAAGTATTTAAAGGAGTATTTCTTAAATGAACGACACACTTATTAGGAACATAAGAAAGGATGACAGGATTTGTTAAAATGTATTGATCAAGGTATTACTTAGTATTTTATACTAGACCAAATCATTGTATGGAGGCGGATCATGGACAAATGGATCTAACTTATGATTTATAAGGAAAGTGTAGTCACATTGAACTGGCAGTGAGTGGTATTGAGGTAAATTGTCCTGTGCATATGTTAGCACCATGTCTAACACTGTTCGTCATGTCCATTGTATGTCAGGATAGGATAGTGATGGACCATATAGAGGTTATGGGATTTGAACTGAGAAATGGAAATATAATCTAGCGAAATCGGTGACACAGATCAGACTGCATCGCAACGTCAAATTAGCAACTCCCATGAGCCAGAGAGACATCAGACTAGTATTCCAAAGTGAGAAATCAAAGTATTTAGGCGTCTTTATAACTTAAAAGAGAACCCGCAAATTTAAATACAAAGACTGGAATCTTAAGGAATCAGAGCGCCCGTCATAAGAGGAATACTAAAATTTCCCAGACCAAGTGTTCGAAGCATCTAAACAAAGTTTCTGTGTCCATTCTACTGTGCCAGGAGATTGTATATCCCATAAGGGTAAGTTGTAAACACATAGTTTAAAATGTGAATTGTGACATGTCTGTACTTTCTAAGTGGTTATACCAGTCATAGAAGCTGGCAGCCTCAACATATGAAAATAGTATATTCATAAACCAATACAGCAAGCGCTGGTGATTGCTTCTTGCTAGTCGTACAGAAAACCGACAGCAGAGGTGACCCCAGACTCCAAATGGAGCAGTGAGAAGTGCTGATTACAGCATATGTGCATAAATTGTATATTATCATACTGTGAGATATATGTACCTTGTTAATTGTAATTCAGGCAAGCCATTGCCCTCGCGCTGTCCAGACACATTTTCCCCATTAAAGTAACCAGAAAACTCCGCCTATGCCGGTCCCAAGCCCAGATGAAAAAGGAGGAGGGCGGCCTGCATGAAGGCCGTAAGGAGGCAGCCCCTCCACCATGCAAAGGCACAACAGGCCAATCACCTGTTTGCTTTAAATCACGATTACGAGAACTACAAGAGAGAAAACTGGACTGATTCTAAAGGCGACGAACTGGAACGGACTACGGACTACGACTTATGGAACTTGGAACACAAGAAGTATAAATGGGAAGGAAGAGGAGATAGTGGAAGAGATGAGGAAAGCAAAACTAAAAATCCTGGCTATAACGGAAACAAAGAAAAAAGGACAAGGAGTCATGGATCTCGATGGTAACACGCTGCTCTACAGTGGTGTACCCATATCTGAAAGGGCTAAAGGGGGTGTGGGTTGCATTGTGGCCCAAAATCAAAAAGATAGTATCAAGGGATGGAACTTTGTCTCGGAGCGCATTATGGTTGTTAAACTAAAAGAAGGAGAAACCATAGTCAACCTGGTCATAGTGTATGGGCCAAATGAGGATGAGAGAGCAGAGGTCAAGGAGGAATTCTTCGAGCTGCTTCAAAGGACAGTGGATGACTGCCTAGATGAAGTTATCATGCTCGGAGATTTTAATGCCAGAGTTGGAAATGACCATGCTAGATGGGGTGGAGTTATCGGACGATAGGGAGAAGATACTCTCAATGACAATGGAAAGCGACTCCTTAGATTCTGCAGTGAGCAGAATCTGATCATTACAAACACAAAGTTCCCCCATAAGCGCATACATGCATACACTAGATGTGAACCAACAAAGAATGAGAAGTCAGTGATCGACTATGCCATTGTTCGGAAAAGCTCATTCAAATATGTCCGAGATGCTAGAGTCTGGAGGGGGCCAGAGATTGGAAGTGATCACTTCCTGCTAACAATCAAAAGAACAACTGAAAGAGTTGCTCATCCTAGGAACTGCCCAACATCATGCAAGAAACCAAGTAAACGAGCAGGAGAAATGAGCATTAGGACCTACAAGCTGAGAGAGCCAGAAATTAAGACCAGATATCAGGGGCTTATTGCTGCAGCGGTGAGCAACACAGAAGAACGACCTGATGACTTGGAAACCCTCTGGATTAAATTCAAGGATATCATAAAGACAGCTGCTGCAGAAGCATGCGGTTAAGTCCGACTTGGGAACAAGAGAAAGAGGACACCTTGGTGGACAGAGGAAGTCAAAGAGAAAATAAGAGAGAAGAAAATGGCACGGAAACAATACTTAGGAGCTAAAAACACAACAGGACAAATGGAAAAATATAGAGAATATGTGACACTCAGAACAGAAGCAAAGAACAAAGTGCTAGCAGCAAAACAAAAGTCCTGGGAAGAATTTGGAGAAAAGCTAGAAAAAGATGCACAAGAAAACCAGAAATTGCTCTATAAGACCCTAAAGTACACGAGGAAGGAAAAACAATGCCCTCTCAAATTTATAAAGGACAAGCAAGGCGAATTGCTTACTGCCCCGAAGGAAGTAATGGAAAGATGGAAAGAATATTTCTCAGAACTCCTGGATGGTGAGCATGGTGAAGCATCAGAAATGATAAACACTAGCACAGAAGAGAAAACCAATGATGGTGAAGATGACATAAAGATGGAAGAACTGAAGGCAGCACTGGAGAAAATCAAGATGGGCAAAGCAGATGGGCATGATGGTATAACACCAGAAATGGTTAAGTTCATGGGAGCATCAGGCGACCTATTACTCTTAAGGGTTCTACAGTGTGGTGAAGTGGGATGTTATAAATACTTATAGGGAACTTAGTGTACTGACTGAGATCAGCTGTGAAGGTATCTATATCTATTAAGAGTAGTGTATTATAGATAACCTTACTTGCTACCACATATCTATATATCTCAGTCAGAATTATTCTGGAATAGTGTGATGCTACGTTATGTGTCTAGGGTATGAGTATGGTGAAGTGTAAGTCACAACAACAGACAGATAAACAATTTAATTTAATCCACTACTCTTAACAACACTGTGACACTCACATACATATAACACTCTATGAGAATAGCTTAAAGAAGTCACTCGTAACGGTTCAAATAACAATATGTATTCATTACTAGCATGAATGAATATGTGTCCTGATTCAACTACAAGGGAACCAGGAATCACAATCAATTTAAATTACAAGTTATGTACAGAATGTATTTAATATGAATATTGTAGTGACATATATTATTACAAATGTTCTATGTGTGTCAGTTGTGTAGTAGTAAAATGAGGTAATACTGGTTTTGTTTTGTTCAAGCTCTGTTGGTATTTGTCATCATGACTTCAATAGTTTGTCTTTAGGGACCAGTATTGGAGATGTTCACAGTTCCTGATTTTAAGACAAGTAAATTCCCCTCTGAATAGTATTTTTATAAAGTTATTTCAAGATGAGGGGACATAATGTTGAGCTCAGCTGGCCAACTCTGCTTATCTTGAGTGATGGCGGCAGGAAAGGACTCCTCTGCTCGAATTCTCCTCTGGGCTCAGGAGACACCTCACTGATAGCTAAAAAGACCAAGGAGTATGCTGTCCGACTCTGGATTCAGCAAATCTCTGACCAGATGCTGCTCAGTACCATCAAGACCACTGTCCCTGAAATCAAGAAGGATGTACCTTCTACTTCATAACTAATTTATATTCTCTTTTACACTGATCACAATACAGCACAAACATTGAGTTCAGAGCATTAGGCCAACAGTCAGCTTCATCTGAAATACTTTATACCAGCATTACCATCCTTAATGGTCACTACGCCTCTGCACTTCCAGCATTATTTCTTTCTAGTCAATCATCCAGGTGTCAGTGTACTGTTTGGCCATTCCATGCCGTTTTACTTCTCTCCGACACCCTCTGTTCAGGCTGGAGCATTACAGGCTTTACCTCACGTTGGCCACTGAACTACACATATATATACAGGCATAAATCAACAATTCACATTCAATTTTCATTAAAAGATATTAAATGGTTCAAGCTTACCACAATTCATACGAATAACACAGATACGTTGATTAGCAATGAATTCTGGCACAAACTGGCACAAACTTCCATCTGCCTATGTTCCAGGCTTTTATTGAGCCAAATATATGCTGGCTTCAACGCACTGATGCTTTATCAAGCTATTTTAAACAAGTGGTTTCGAACTAACGCTCCCAAGTGTGTATATCAGCGAGTCTGACCAATGAGCCCCGTTTCGACAAGTGTTTGAAAAAATGTTACCTTTCCCCGTTTCCCCTAACAACCAAGATAGTATTTATAGCCCGACCAATCGTGGTTAGGCTTTCATTTGTTGCGCTCCAATCAATTTGGAGTTTACATGGTAGGCTATTTATGTAACGTAAGGTTTTTTTCAAACACGTTATAAAAAATTTTATGAGCAGAAATGATTTCATGCTGTCAGGCAGCCTCACTATTTTATTTTGGGTATAATTTATTAATTCCTGGACTATTGGCGTAACGTTTTACATATTATTTGTCAGCAAGCCCTAAGGAACCCAATTTTCCCACTTTAAAAGAGCTACGTGGCTGCGTTCAAAATATGTATTTTCTTTTACCTCCTGTTCCGAAGATATGCTGTCTGGGTACTGTTATGTTCTCAACCGTAAACCCATCTAATGTTATCTTTTCTAATAAGAGTCTGTTATGATTTATAAACCTAACTCTGGGAAAGGGTAGTGTATTTTATCACTGTCCGTCTGAAAAAAAAATTAGTGCATGTAGACTTACACGCGTGATGGCAGCATTTGCGTATCGCGCGAAGCGTGTTTAGTGTTCGGCTTCCTCTCCCTTCTCGCTATCCTTTAGTCCAACTGTTCGTTCGTTTTGGTAACGTAATGTAGAAAAAGACATGAATGGAATTTAAAATTTAGGTCATTACGCAGTCTGCCTCTTAATGTTTTTCCAAGAAATACAGCACACGTTTCATTGAAGAAAGCGGGTATAATACAGTAAGCTTTTACTATCAACGTGAAAGCGTTACAATTTGCAGACGAAGCAGAAAACAAGGGGGATTTCGAGTACATTCCTTGTGACAGCAATGTCATTTTACCATTGCTCTTCTCTTTATTAATTTTATTTGTTAGGCTTCATATTTACCTAATAATTTATATATGTGGATTAGAATATTTCATGACACCTCCCCTCTTAAAACAGACATTATATGTCAGTCCTTTATTCTATATACACATAGAGAAATTTATTATTATTTCTGGGGTTTACGGTGATTCTCATCACACGGATGGCGGCTTAAAAAATCCGCTCCCAGATTGGTTTTTCCAGATATATATTCAATGCTAAAATTATATGGAGCCAGAAGCAAAGACCATCGGAGTAACCTAGAGTTCTCATGCTTAGCCTGTGCTAAAAACGATAAAGGTTTGTGGTCAGTTTGCAACTTAAATGCCTTCCCATATAGATAAATATTGAATTTCTTTATTGCCCATATTACTGCAAGACATTCTTTTTCGCTAGTTGAGTAGTTGATTTCAGCTTTATTCAACTTTCTGCTAGCATATGCCACTGGGCTTAATTCCCCATCCAATGCATCTGATTTCTGTAGTAGAGTTGCACCTAACCCAATATTACTTGCATCCGTCCTTACTATGAATTCTTGACTTAAGTCAGGTAATTTCAAAATGGGTTTACTTGTGAGCTTTTCCTTCAATTCTTGGTAAGTCATTTCACATTGTGGTGTCCATGTAATGCGATCTGGAAGTCCTTTACGTGTCAATTCCGTTAAAGGTGCACATATGGAATTAAAGTTTTTGATATACTTCTGGTAGAAACCACATAATGAGACAAAGGATCTCACGTCCTTCTTGGTTTGTGGTCTCGGGGCTTTCTGTAGTTTCTCTAAATTCTTTGGGTCAGGGGTCATGTTTCCCTGATAAACTGTGTGTCCCAAAAATTCCAATTCTTTACATCCAACGCAACATTTGGTTGGACGGGCTGTTAAATTTGCCTCCCTAAGTCGATCAAACAGCATGTTCAGAGAGTCAATGTGTTCCTCAAATGTTTCTGTTGCTATAAGGATATCATCCATAAAATTTGTTATACAGGGATTATTCAGAGGATCCAATAATTTTCTCATCATTCTAGAGAAGACACTAGGCGCATTCTTCAATCCAAATGGCAATCTATTAAACTCATAGTGTCCTTCTGAGGTACTAAAAGCTAGGTATGGTCTAACCTCAGGCTTTACTGGAATCTGATAGTATCCTTTACTCAGATCCACTTTTGAGAAATATTTAGCTTTATTTAGTCTGGCAAACAGCTGATTTGTATCCGGCAATGGATCCACCTGTCCTTCTGTAATAGCATTCAGTCTCCTGTAATCTATACAGAGTCTATGTTCTCCAGAGGGCTTCCTTAAGAGTACAACACCGGAACTATACGAAGACTCACTGTGCGAAATAATTCCTTCCTTCAATAGATAGTCTATCTCTTCCTTCAAAGCTTTTTCCTTAGCAAACGGAATCGAATATGGTTTCATACAGACAGGTGTGGAGTCTATGAGTTTCATATCATATTCCAATAGGTTTGTATGCCCTGGTCGGTCTGTTAACACCTCTGCATGATTATTTAGAACCTGTTGCACTCTCTCTTTCTGAGTTTTCGTTAAATGTGTACTGATTTTCACCTGTGCTGCTGTCTCACAGGGGTGTAATGGATATTCAAATGATGAAAGTGGTTCCTTTTTCATCTCCATGGCGATGGACAAGGTCAACAAGTGTGTCTCTTCCTGATGTTCTCTTTCCAAATATTTCTTCAGGAGATTCACATGATAGATTTTTTCTTTCCCCTTCTTATCTATCTTATAATTTGTTCTAGACACCTTCTCTAGAACTGTATATGGACCCTGCCATCCAATTTGTAACTTATTCTGACTCCCAGGCAAAAGAAGCAGTACTTTCTCTCCCACAGCCAAATTTCTGTCTTTCGCCTTCCTGTTATAATAGGCAGCATGTTTCTTCCTGGCTTGTTTCAAATTTTCATTGGCAAGTTTCCAGCCAGTTTTTAACCGAGTGGTCAGCTCATTCACATATTGGTATGAAGATGTAATGTTTTCCTCTGCCTTTTCATCAGTCCACGTTCTTAACAAAGCTTCAAGTGGACCTTTTATTGGCCTTCCAAACAATAATGTTGCCGGGGCCATACCGGTTGAACTATGGGGTACCTCCCGATAAGCAAAGAGGGCGGCGTGCAGGTACTGGTCCCATGTATCTGGTTTTTCGTGTGCCAACTTTCTCAGGATCGACATCAATGTGCCGTTAAATCTTTCCACTTGGCCGTTCCCTTGGGGATGATACACACTACAATGGAAGTGTTTGGCCTGGAAGATCCTGAAAACTTCTTCAGTTAGTTTCCCCTTGAACTGAGAGCCATTATCAGTCAAGATTTGATTGGGAAAGCCTAACCTTGTGAAAATTGTGAGCAATGCCTCTGCCACATGTTTTGAATCAATCGATGACAGGGCTACTGCCTCTCCCCACATAGAACAAGTGTCCACCAGAGTCAGAATGTAGCTGTTCCTTCTCTTGGTTCGGGTGAGAGGTCCCACAAGATCCACGGCAACTCTCTCAAAGGGTGTTCCCACTATGGGCATTTCCCCCAGAGTTGCTGGTGCAGTCCAATGTTTAGGTGCTACTCGTTGGCACTCTGGACAGGATTTTACATATCGTTTGATATCTTCAGTTATTCCTGGCCAGAAATAGTGACAAGCTATTCGCTGTCCTGTTGCGCTGATTCCCATATGACCACTGAAGGGAATCGCATGCCCTAGTTCCAACACTTTAGTCCTATATGAAGTGGGAAGGACCAGCTGTCCGTGACCATTGGATTCAGATCCAGCCTTCCTATATATCAATTTGTTCTTCATATAAAACTCTCCCTTGCCTGGAGGTGTATGAGATTTGGGCAACTTCTTGAAACATGGCTTGAGTGTTTTGTCCTCAGCCTGTGCCTTCCTCATCTCATCTGGGTGAGTATTTATTGGATTATCCTCCTCCTTCTTTGTCTGTGATCTGGTCTGCACTGTTGCCAATATCACAGGTCTCTTGGGATTCCCCAAGAAGACATATCTACACCCCAATATTAGAGGGTAGATTGGCTCATTTATCACTGCTGCTTTTATGATTCCTTCCACATATCGCGTTTTCACTTTTATTCGGGCGACGGGAAGTGTCATGGTAGCTACATCCTTGGTTGCAGTTTGAATCTCCACTGTTTCTGTGGTGTATTGATCGGCCTGCACCAGGTGAGAACTCACAACGGAATCGTAATCTAAACCGGTATCATATAAACATCTTATAGTGACACCATTACAAATGACATCTTCACACACTGGGGGGTGGTATGGTTCCTGTAATTCTTCAGGTTTGCCCTTCTTTTCCTTTTTCCCCGATGTCATAGCAGCAAAATGAGGAGGTTTCCTTCTACAATGGTCAGTGTCATGATTGTTCATCTTACAATTTTTACACCACCTTTTTCCTTGGTTGAAAGATTTTCTTTCATCATATTTCCTTTCATCGAATTGTGGGAATTTATTTTTATTGTCATACCGTGGCCTATCAAATTGGTGCTTACCTTTATTTTGATCCCTAGGATCAAATTTATTAAAGTTCTGTGGTGCCCTGAAGTTATCCACCTGTTTCTTTTTATTACCTGTTACCTCTGCTTGAGCTGCTTGATACCTTTCAGCAACATTTAGCAACTCACCCAGCCTCTCTGCACCTTGTTCCATGAGAAACTTTCTCAGGTCTGGAGCCATGGACTCTCTTAGTTGCTCTATAAGGACCATTTCCTTAAGATCTTGGGTTTTCCCCAGAGAAGTCCATTTCTCCAAGTATGTCTCGATTCGTGCAGAGAACTGGTGATAGGTTTCACCTGACAGTAGTTTAGCATTCCTAAATTTTTTCCTGTAAAACTCTGCATTCTTTTCATACCTTAACAAAAGAGCCTGCTTTAGCATGTCATAATTTTCCTGATCACCTCTGCTCATTTTTGCAAAAACTTCATAAGCTGCCCCACGAAGTCCCTGAGATAACTTTAAGCTCCACCTTTCTCTCTCTAACCCATACGTGGTGGCTAATAGTTCATACCTATTTATATAGCTCTCAATATCATCGTCTTTCTCAACAAAATGATCTAAATGAAAGTTCATAGCTGAGGTTGAGGCTCCCTGAGTAACCGTAGCATCAGAGGCAAAGGGACTGGCACCATTTTCAGGAGCATGGCCTTGAAACTCAAACTCCCTTAGTCGTAACTCATGTTCCCTTTGTAATCTCTTCTCCTCCTTTTCTGCTTCCCTCTCTGCAGCTAATCTCTTCTCTTCTCTTTCTGCAGCTAATTTCTTCTCTTCTCTTTCTGCAGCTAATTTCTTCTCTTCTCTTTCTGCAGCTTGTCTTCTTTCCTCGGCTTCCAATGCTTTAGCCTCTTTGTCAGCCTCAATCTGCAACCTCTTAGTCTCAGCCTCAGCTTGCAACCTCTTAGTCTCAGCCTCCAACTTTCTTTCGGCCTCTTTTTCTAATCTTCTTTCTTCGCGTTCAATAAATTTGTCACATTCCGTTGTGACATAGGCAACCATAACTTGCCCATCTAATCCTAACTCTTTTGCAGTCTGAACCGCAGCAGATCGAAATTTGGCCAGGTCCGCCATTGTCTATTATGTAAATTTATACAATGTCTAACCAACAATTCAATCTCTAATGGACAACACAGGCACCGTGAGCTCAACCTTATTTAATTCCACCCAAGGATACCTTTTAATTCTTATATTCCCTGAAGTGAATTACCCCCAATATTTTTAATAGTTAAAAATTCAAAATCCCAAGAGCGAGACCCCAATATATGTGGTGAAGTGGGATGTTATAAATACTTATAGGGAACTTAGTGTACTGACTGAGATCAGCTGTGAAGGTATCTATATCTATTAAGAGTAGTGTATTATAGATAACCTTACTTGCTACCACATATCTATATATCTCAGTCAGAATTATTCTGGAATAGTGTGATGCTACGTTATGTGTCTAGGGTATGAGTATGGTGAAGTGTAAGTCACAACAACAGACAGATAAACAATTTAATTTAATCCACTACTCTTAACAACACTGTGACACTCACATACATATAACACTCTATGAGAATAGCTTAAAGAAGTCACTCGTAACGGTTCAAATAACAATATG
Source organism: Oreohelix idahoensis (assembly GCA_024509875.1). Classification (NCBI taxonomy): domain Eukaryota; kingdom Metazoa; phylum Mollusca; class Gastropoda; order Stylommatophora; family Oreohelicidae; genus Oreohelix; species Oreohelix idahoensis. Next base: position 252,235 of record JAMPIV010009860.1, read on the forward strand.
TATTCATTACTAGCATGAATGAATATGTGTCCTGATTCAACTACAAGGGAACCAGGAATCACAATCAATTTAAATTACAAGTTATGTACAGAATGTATTTAATATGAATATTGTAGTGACATATATTATTACAAATGTTCTATGTGTGTCAGTTGTGTAGTAGTAAAATGAGGTAATACTGGTTTTGTTTTGTTCAAGCTCTGTTGGTATTTGTCATCATGACTTCAATAGTTTGTCTTTAGGGACCAGTATTGGAGATGTTCACAGTTCCTGATTTTAAGACAAGTAAATTCCCCTCTGAATAGTATTTTTATAAAGTTATTTCAAGATGAGGGGACATAATGTTGAGCTCAGCTGGCCAACTCTGCTTATCTTGAGTGATGGCGGCAGGAAAGGACTCCTCTGCTCGAATTCTCCTCTGGGCTCAGGAGACACCTCACTGATAGCTAAAAAGACCAAGGAGTATGCTGTCCGACTCTGGATTCAGCAAATCTCTGACCAGATGCTGCTCAGTACCATCAAGACCACTGTCCCTGAAATCAAGAAGGATGTACCTTCTACTTCATAACTAATTTATATTCTCTTTTACACTGATCACAATACAGCACAAACATTGAGTTCAGAGCATTAGGCCAACAGTCAGCTTCATCTGAAATACTTTATACCAGCATTACCATCCTTAATGGTCACTACGCCTCTGCACTTCCAGCATTATTTCTTTCTAGTCAATCATCCAGGTGTCAGTGTACTGTTTGGCCATTCCATGCCGTTTTACTTCTCTCCGACACCCTCTGTTCAGGCTGGAGCATTACAGGCTTTACCTCACGTTGGCCACTGAACTACACATATATATACAGGCATAAATCAACAATTCACATTCAATTTTCATTAAAAGATATTAAATGGTTCAAGCTTACCACAATTCATACGAATAACACAGATACGTTGATTAGCAATGAATTCTGGCACAAACTGGCACAAACTTCCATCTGCCTATGTTCCAGGCTTTTATTGAGCCAAATATATGCTGGCTTCAACGCACTGATGCTTTATCAAGCTATTTTAAACAAGTGGTTTCGAACTAACGCTCCCAAGTGTGTATATCAGCGAGTCTGACCAATGAGCCCCGTTTCGACAAGTGTTTGAAAAAATGTTACCTTTCCCCGTTTCCCCTAACAACCAAGATAGTATTTATAGCCCGACCAATCGTGGTTAGGCTTTCATTTGTTGCGCTCCAATCAATTTGGAGTTTACATGGTAGGCTATTTATGTAACGTAAGGTTTTTTTCAAACACGTTATAAAAAATTTTATGAGCAGAAATGATTTCATGCTGTCAGGCAGCCTCACTATTTTATTTTGGGTATAATTTATTAATTCCTGGACTATTGGCGTAACGTTTTACATATTATTTGTCAGCAAGCCCTAAGGAACCCAATTTTCCCACTTTAAAAGAGCTACGTGGCTGCGTTCAAAATATGTATTTTCTTTTACCTCCTGTTCCGAAGATATGCTGTCTGGGTACTGTTATGTTCTCAACCGTAAACCCATCTAATGTTATCTTTTCTAATAAGAGTCTGTTATGATTTATAAACCTAACTCTGGGAAAGGGTAGTGTATTTTATCACTGTCCGTCTGAAAAAAAATTAGTGCATGTAGACTTACACGCGTGATGGCAGCATTTGCGTATCGCGCGAAGCGTGTTTAGTGTTCGGCTTCCTCTCCCTTCTCGCTATCCTTTAGTCCAACTGTTCGTTCGTTTTGGTAACGTAATGTAGAAAAAGACATGAATGGAATTTAAAATTTAGGTCATTACGCAGTCTGCCTCTTAATGTTTTTCCAAGAAATACAGCACACGTTTCATTGAAGAAAGCGGGTATAATACAGTAAGCTTTTACTATCAACGTGAAAGCGTTACAATTTGCAGACGAAGCAGAAAACAAGGGGGATTTCGAGTACATTCCTTGTGACAGCAATGTCATTTTACCATTGCTCTTCTCTTTATTAATTTTATTTGTTAGGCTTCATATTTACCTAATAATTTATATATGTGGATTAGAATATTTCATGACATACAGGCAGCGTGGTACAACACGACCATACCAAAGGATTGGGAGATTGCCATCATAACACCAATTTTCAAACAGGGTGACAATCGACAGTGTGGAAACCATAGAGGCATATCCCTTCTCAGTGTCCCTGGTAAAATCTACTCTAGAATCCTAGAGCAGAGACTCCGACGCCTAGCTGAGCCACAATTGGATGAGGTCCAGTGCGGATTCCGAGCAAACCGAAGTACTCAAGACCTAATCTTCACACTCAGACAGCTGAGTGAAAAGGCCCTTGAGTATAAGAGTGAGACGCATCTTTGTTTCATAGATCTGGAAAAGGCGTTTGACAGGGTCCCCTGGAGCAAACTTTGGGACTGTTTGGCAAGGAAGAATATTCCAGCACCTCTGATTCATGCTATACAGAGCTTCTACAAGTCTTGCAGAAATTATGTGAGGACAGCAAACCATAAGTCAGAAGAGTTCAGGACCACCACTGGTGTAAGACAAGGTGATATCCTATCATCTTACTTCTTCATACTCCTTATGAACGATGTCATCAAGGCATGTAAGGAGAGAACAAGAAAGTATTCAGTGGGGTACTGGAAGATGTGACAGGTCTATATTTCGGAGCTGGCATTTGCTGATGATGTTGCCCTGATTGCTAAATCAGAAGCACATCTCCAATCCAACCTGCAAGTCTGGAAGGAAGAGCTGGAGAAGAGAGGGATGGTCATTGTCACAGTGACTGTTAATTTATTTTACCATTCCGTTCCATATGTTATTACTTTTTTAATGTCCTGGTTTCCTCGCCATTTGTATTCTTCTTTTCTTTCATTTTTCACCTTCTCAAACCCCAGCCGACGGTTGTTTACGTTCTGGCTGGCTTTCAGTACTAATTCCTTCAACGGTCAGCGTAGCGTAATGTTAGCTAAACGCACCAGTGATTCGTTTGACCAGAGAAACATTTCTGTTACGCCTAAAGCGTTTGAACGAGCGAACGGGTTTCTGTGATGACACGGCTCGTTAGCAGGGACCAATCTTCTGCGGTCGGTAAACAGGTTCTGATCTTCGATTCAAGGGAGAGATAACAATCGCGGTCAGTCTCTGAGTTTTGCCCCTTAGACGAGTTAGAGCTCTCATAATATTATGCATTTCTCTACCTGAAGGAATTTTCTTGCGGTTGTTGACTTCTGATGTCTCTAGAATAACCTTGTCTTACTCCTCATTACGCATTACGCCGATACATCTGTAGAATCAGGCTATGCAGGTTTCCCGGGTAGCGTTGGTTGTAAGCTATAAATCTGGTTAGTCTTAATAGACTAACACACTCGTGAATATTTTCCTGGCCCGAGATGGACCATCATGAGATAAGGCAGACTTTAACACAGAACTAAATGTTAAGGCCTATCTCTAGTCATTTTTCGAGTTTCAGGGATACCGAATTGCTAGAGTCAAGTCTCCAGTCAGGCGAAGAATGCCATATACTCTTCGGTCTAGATGGATTCTGAATACAGCTAGCAATCACGAGTCGTCACCCCCATTCCTGAAAATAAACCCTTTGTCAACGCCAAGTTAAGCTCACGCAGTGCAACGAGCCAGCGCTAAATCTGGAATCATCTAAGGCAGTAGTAGTTCTCTACTCGCCTATTGGATTACCAGTCAGAGCATTGCGGCTTCCAGAATATCAAAACCGCCCAGCATGTCTATAGCAAAATCTGATATCACCCGCCTTTGTGTGCCTAAACGGGGCACTCAGCCAAACCACAGCCAAACCAGTTTAAACCGGATTTAATGCCAAGCAAGCAATAGCGCCGGATAAGAGCGCCTGGTTCTCTTCGTCCCCAAATAACTTCGTCTGGTGTAGTTCTGGGTTATGAAAACCTCGCACTTATGAGCGTCTTCCAGCCCCCTCACGCAATTAGAGGTCACCAACGTTTAGCACCACCGAGGAAAGTTTTGTAGGCTTATTCCCTCACCTTGAAGGATCTACATGTAAGACACTTTTCTGGAGCTAGCATCTTTGGTCCCACGAAAGCGGACAGGCTGTCGCTCAGTTTGTTTATTTGGTCAGCAGAAGATAAACAGCGTCTTCCAGCCCCTCACGCAATTAGAGGTCACCAACGTTTAGCACCAACAAGAAAAGTTTTGTAGTCTTATTCCCTCACCTTGAAGGATCTACATGTAAGACACTTTTCTGGAGCTGGCACATTTGGTCCCACAAAAGCGGACAGACTGACACGCAGTTTTATTCATTTTGGTAAACCAGAGGTAAATAGAGTCTTCCAGCCCACCTCGCGCAATTAGAGGTCACCAATGATAGCACCAACAAGGAATGTTTTGTAGGCTTATTCCCTCGCCTTGAAGGATCTACATGTAAGACACTTTTCTGGAACTATTACATTTGGTCCCACGAAAGCGGACGGACTGACACTCAGTTTATTCATTTCTCTGTGTTCTACAGGATTTATGATCGGTTGTGTGTGTGTGTGTTGTTGGTGTATTTGGCATATTTTGATTATTGATGATTATTGATGAGTATTATGCTTTGTATGATGATATGCATTATTTTCATGCTTTTCTTCTTTAATAAAGTTTACACATTTATTAATGCGCTGTTCACGACCCTTCCATCCATAATTAACTTGTTTTAGCTCTTTACTATAATCTCTATGTTTGATAAGAGAAAAGAGTGAGAGCAGGAGGTGCTTAGACAGTATAAGTGAGTTGAGGCTTGGAGAAAGAGATCATTTTGATAAATCTTCTTCCAGGTTGTCTCAAGTCCATCTCCTATTTACACCTTTCTGTGTGTGTAATCTATAACTCTGTCAGTCCACTATCCCTTGTCGATTTCACTACTATTGTCCAACTCCACAAATACTCTACACTCTAACTCAACCACGACAGTCATAAGCAGCTCTAAAACAAAATCCATGGTGATATCACGAGAAGAAAGAAGACATCAGATTAAGCTGGGAGAACAGTTCCTGGAGCAGGTCGACCACTTTAAATACCTCGGAGCTATTATAGACCGAAAGGGAGACATCAAAGAAGAGTTGGCCACTCGAAAAGCAGCAGCTAGGAGACTTTTTCAGGCCATAAACCGAGGATTCCTCAGCAAGAGAGAGGTTGGTAAGAAAACGAAGATGGCTGTATACTGCTCCACCTATGTCCCAATCTTGACATATGGATGCGAGTCATGGGCAATGACTACAACCCATAAAAGCCAGATACAAACCTCAGAAATGAGGTATCTGAGGAAGGTGGTTGAAGTAACAAGAAGAGACATGGTACGCAACCAGACGATACGTCAAGGCCTTAAATCCTACCCCCTGCAGACCCAAGTAGAACAGTCCCAATTAAGATGGTTTGGCCATGTCTGCAGAATGGGAGAAGATCGGATACCACGACAAGCATGGGAAACAAAGAGCCAAGGATCCAGACCCCGAGGACGACACAGAGTCCGCTGGTAGGACAACATTAGACAATCTTTGAAGGACCAAGGACTAGAATGGAACCAGGCCAGGAGGAAGACAGCCGATAGGATAGTCTGGCGCTCTCTCTTCCAAACCTCTACACCTCACGGTAGAAGGGGAACGACTAAGTAAGTAAGTAAGTAAAGTAACCAGAAGAATAACGGTGATTTATAATCATATTCCCTGGCTTAGACTGTGTATTCTCAGGGAGAATAATTATTCAGAGAGGCTAACATTGGTGGGTGGACAGCGAGACAATACGCCTGTTAATTTGCAACCCACAAATGTATTTAGCAGAGGCATTTGCTCTTTTATTTTTCCAAAATTTCGTGGTTCGAAGCTACAAGACGGTTCTGAGACCAGACCAGTCTGACGTAAGAATCTTCGCCACTATCTTTGTGATTCAAGAGCTGTGTTCGACACCAACTACCTACAGTGGACACGATGTGAAGACACCCACCTTGACATTAGGAGTGAAGTTCATCTAGACGCCTGTAGAGAAGAGTCCCCATCACACAAAAAACCTGACAATGATCCAGTGCAGTACTCAGCAAGCTAAGTCTTTTGTAGCTGTCACGCAGTCCCCAATTAAATCTCAGTGAAGACAAATTTTAAAACCTCCTAAAATAATCTTCATCCATATTTTTTTTAATTTGCTAAAGACTAATTGATTATTAAATTTTGTATATGTTGTTTTATAAATTCATAGTTGATTCAGTCCTTATAGATGAGAGAGCGCATGTATGATCGAAAATCATTAATAATATATATATATATACATGTATTTATAGCCTTAGAGCCAAAATTAACTATAAAAGGAATTTTGCTGAATTAACCCATCTGGGGGCTCGAACAAGTCAAACCATTGCTTAAAACTTCACAAAAGGTACCGGATCAGATATATGTTAATAGTGCTCTGCCCTATGCAGCATTGTTCTTGACTTCTGAATTATCTTGTGGAAACTACCTTGAGATAGAAGCGTCATTATCCTTCTATCTACAACTCTGCCAAGAATAATCTTGTGCGAAGGTAGACACCTTTGACGACCCATTTTAGATATTAAGTTTTGGCCACTGGTGGACCACTACTGCAGAGCAAAGGGGAGGCAAATCCCGTAGTCCCGTGACAGGTGTTGAATTTAGATTTCACGTTGCAATGCTCGCCGTTTCCATATTTTCCCAAAAATACAATATAAAGAGATTGCAAGACATGGGCATTCATTTAATGGGATAAATTTACCTCTCAAAGGTAGAAGAAGAATTTACCTGTCACAGTGCAATGCGTGCCTTTTCCATATTTTCTCGAAAATCTGACGGGATTATTTCATTGTTCCTTGCATGAAAATTTCACTCAGGCACTTAGTACAGAGGGGGATTGCATTAGAAAACAGTTGAGTTACATTACTGTTTCGCTAGTACATAATATTTTACTAGACAGCGAGAGGAAATTGTTTCACTAGACTTTTAGTACGTAATTAAATAATAACCATCTGCACAGTTACAGAATTTTGCATGTAAGGCCATTATCGCTATTTGCTAGGTCAGGTGCCGGCTGCTCGTTGCTAATCAATCACCGCGTTGCTATACTCCCTTATAAATAAGCTCAGCCTGCAGTTTCTAAAATCGATTTTTCGCAAAGTCAGCTGGAAATAATTTTACTCTGCAGTTTGACGTTTCATATTTTCACGTATCTGAGACTGCAAAATGTTATGCACAGTTTTGAATTACAGCCGACATCGATCGTAAAGATAACACACTAACTGGTACAGATGAACAGTGCGTGGTGTCCAGAGTTCAGAGTCACCGGAAAAATAACATCTGAAGTTATTGGTGCGTCAAGTGTTCTCATCATCATCAGCTGCCATCTCCACAACGAAGGTTGGCTGTAAAGGATCTCCAACGTCTTCTGTCTCTTGTCTTTGTCGTGAAACATTCTAAATCCACATACAGTATATAAATTAAAAAGTAAATGTAAAGCCTAACGAATTAATTCAATAAAAGGAAAGAAGAATGGTAAAAGACCAGTGCTTTTCCCAATAAGCGTTAGAACGCCATAATGACTGAACCCGAAATCCCCCTTTTTCTACTTCGTCTGCAAAATTGTAACGCTTTCACGTTTGCTAGTAAAGCCTACAGCAGCATACACGCGTTTCAAAAAAAAAATAAAACGTGTACTGTATTTCTTAGAAAACCTTGAGATAGACACACTGCGTAATGACCTAGATAATATTCCATTAATTTCATTTTATACACTGGCAGACGGACTTAGAGAGAGGGCTGAACGGAGGAACGCAGGCAATACTACCACAGTCTCGCGATTAATAGTAACGCCAATCCCACGCGTAAGGCATGAAGCACTAACTTTTTTTTCAAATAAACAGGGACAAAAAACACTACCAATACACGGTTAGGTTTTGAAAACATGCTAAATGCTTATTAGGAAACATGACATTCTACTGTTTTATGTCTGAAATCCTGACATTAGTCTGACAGTACAGCAGACGTCCCCTAGTATGGAAGTGAGGAGGTGGTAACAGCACGACTATCCTAGAATACATATTTTGAACGCAGCCACTTAGCTCCATTAAATTTATATATTTGGGTTCCTTAGGACTTGCTGACAAAGAATATGTTAAGTGTTACGCAATTAGTCTAGGAATTAACAAATTATAGCCCAAATAAAATAGTGAGGTTGTCTGACAGCACCAAATCATATCTGCTCAGTGGCATGTTTTAAAACCACTATTGTACGGGAAATAGGCCAACAAGTTAGATCCGTTTTGATTGGCTAGAATTATATGTAAGCCTAAACATAATTAGTTGACTGCAAATACTATTTTTGGGTTGCTAAGGGAAACGTAGGAAGGGTAAATTTTTTCAAATGCTTTTGTAAACATGGTCTTGTTGGCTAGACCAGTTGATATAGTCAATTAGGAGCGTCTGTTCAGTGCCACATTTTGAAAATAAACTTACTGAGAAGCAAGTGCGTTGAGATCCAGCTCATATTTTTCTTATGAAAGCCTGGGACAGAGGCAGATCGGAATTGTGCCATAACTCATCGCCAGTCAACGTATTTTGTTTAATATTTCCATGAATTGTGGTAAGCTTGACATATTTGATATCTTTTAGATGGAAAATTGAATGTGAATTGATAAATTATGTCTGTCTGTGTGTAGTTCAGTAGCAACCATGAGGAAAAGCCTAGATATTGCTCCCCCATGAACAAAACTTGTCGGAGAGGAGTATAACTGCATGGGATTGCCAAATAGTACTATGACACCTATCTTATTGAATAGAAGAAAATAATGCTGGAAATTGCAGAGGCGTTGTAACCATTAGGGAGAGGAATACTGGTGTATACTGTTACATGAGAAGCTAGCAGTTGGCCTACCGCTCTGAACTCTGTGTTTGTTATGTATTGTGCTCAGTGTGGAAATAGATTATAAATTAGTTCTGAAGTAGGAGGTACAACCTTCTTGTTTCAGGGACCGTGGTACTAACATATTAAAGCAGCACCTGGTCTGAGTTTTGCTGAATCCAGAGGCTGGTAGCATACTCCTTGGTCAAGATAGCGACCAGCGTGGTTTCTCAAGGAAACGGTGAAGCAAGCGAGCAGTGGAGACGGTTTCCTGCCGCCCACACAGAAGTTAAGATTCTGTGGCCAGAGCAGCTCAATCTTGTGTATAAACCCCCTCTAAAAGTGACTTTACCTTAATTCAAGAGGGACATTTATTTGTTTCAATTAAAAAGAAACTGTGAACCTTTCCAATATTAGTTCCACCAGAAACAGACACTTGAAGTCATGATGACAAACAACAACTTAGCTTGAAAAGCCAGTATTACCTCATAGTACTACAGCACTACTTACACATATATTGCAATAATAATATATGTCAATACACAGATCCTGTCTATAAATTGTGTACATACAACTTGTGATTACATTTGATTGTGATTCCTGGTTCACTTTGTAGTTGAATCAGGATATCTATTATTGAAGAACTTAATACACATATTTTTAAAAGTTACAGTTGACTTATTAAGATAGTCTTATAGAGTGTTCTATGTATGTGAGTGTCACAGTGTTGTAAAGTGTAGTGGATTTGATGGTACTGTATGGTTGTGATATTACCTAGGGTGATGTATGAGGTCAGCTGTGAAGGCTCCTGAGATAAATGTAGCTGTGAATTTACAGAAGGCCCTTCTTGCTACCACTACGACCTCACAACTATCTTTTTTTTACTAATGAATGTGGCTACGTTAAAATTCTAGGGTACTGATATGTAATGTGTTGTGGTAGTTTACATACACACACACAGATATCTAATAAGTCTAATAATATTAATAAAATGTTATAACACACTGAACTAACTCAAGCTGTGTAAAATTTTGATAGTAAATTTTCTTTAAGTTTATTTGTTCTGAACCAAGGTTTTATTTTGGTCAGAACATATGAAAGCTTTTGCAATTATGAATGAAATGCATGAATATATGGCATAATAAATGAAAGGTGTGCACATATGTATTTTACAAGACTAGTTAATATTACTACTGTTTATAGTTGTAATTTATCTGGGAGAACGATTAATGGATGTGCTGTTGGGGTGGCCTCATCACTCCCTGTCTATGGCTACTACACATTGTCCATTTATTGATGGGAATATAGTTGGTGTGTTAGAAAATAAGTTGGTGAATGTCCAGCAGGCCAGACGCTCACGTATCTTGAATGAGTAGTTCTGGTGCTGGAATCTGGTGGCCCCACCTCTCCGTGCTTGGGGGCAATATAAGGATGCTCTGCCAAAATATTAGACTGCATGGTCTCACCCTCTAAATATTTCAATTAGCTTCTGGGAAATACACCACTGAATTATTACTGTGTCTACTACTGGACAACTTATGATGAATGGCAAAATTGCGCGTCTGAGCGCCAATAATATGTTTATCTGTGGCCAATCACCGCCTTTTTCCTTTTCAAATTCAAACCTCCTACCAAAAGTCAATTCAGTCATACCTCAGTCAAGTATGTATTATTGTCTGTTGGTCCGTCTGTCTCTACTTGCGTTTCACACAAAAAACACACTTGTTTTTTGAACCAACTCTGCCGTCCCCTACACAATTTTGCCTTTAAAGTTATTTTTAGCCACAATTCTCCATCACATTCCCTCTCTTTCATTCCAACTAGATTTTAGCACTTGAGTCTCAAGGCCGCAGTTTTTGAAAATTAGTGACATTTTTTGTTTCAATGGAGTCGCTCGCTGATATGAACAACACAGTCTTTTGTCAATATCTTTCTTATTATCTATCCGTCTGTATAAATGAAAGCATATTATTTCACTGCTCAAGATGGGCCATCACGCCAGCTATATATATTCCTAACATTATTATTATTAAGAAAAAGTTACTTTTCAAGGTTAGTTGGTTTTTTGAAATATTTTCGAGCATCTTCTGTAATGCGTTTGCCGCTGAATTCAAATAAACGGACTAAGTTATCGCAAAAGCGTCCAAGAAATGACTGTTGCGTATAATAGCTAAGGTCCCTTTTGTCGATTTCTTTACCTTGTGTCAACTTGGGGACGTGAATTTTTTTCCTTTCCCCACCAATTGCGTCTTTTTAGCCTTGCTAGTTTCAAGCACGTGTTCAGTCATATTTTTTCCTTTTGATCTCCGTTCTCATCCCGTTCCAAGGGTAAATGTTTTGCTTTCACGTCTAACAAGTTAGTTTCCATGGCGGGTGGTGACCCGCGGCGTGGGCGATCATGTCGTCTAGTAGCTTACGCATTATTTTTATCCCTACATTTTATCTTTGGAGATATTTTAACGTTGTATCACGGTTAATTTTATCACATAAAGTATTGTGGATTAAATTAAATTGTTTATCTGTCTGTTGGTTGTTGTGAACATACACTTCAGCATTATCATAACCCTAGACATTCAACGTAGTCATCACAATATTCCAGAATAGGTCTGACTGAGGTCTAAATGTGGTAGCAAGTAAGGTTATCTGTAATACACCACACTTATTAGATACAGATACCTTCACAGCTGATCTCAGTCAGTACACTAAGTCCCCTATAAATATTTATAACATCCCACTTTACCACAGTCTTGATGGTGCACTCTGAAAGATGTTATGCCTTTTTATGTGTCCAAAGTATTTTCTGCCGAGCTTTGATCTCCCTTATTAGTTCTCTTTTCATACCTAGATTTTCTAGGACCTCCTTGTTTGTTTTCTTCTCTTTCCACGAGATACGCCCCATTCTTCTATATATCCACATTTCAAGAGCCTCAATTCTTTCTTCCAAATGCTTATACATCGTCCATGTTTCTGCACCATTCATAAATGCAGAATATATATATAACACTTTATGATTCTCAGTTTTAATTTGTGAGATAACTGTTTAGATGTCAGTATATATTTCATGTTGTTGAACGTAGCTTTGGCCATTCCTATTCTCTTCTTGATTTCTGTTTCACATCTGCCATCTTGTGTTATTTTATGACCAAGATATACGTAGCTCTTGACTTGTTCCAGGATTTTCCCATTTACACTTATCTTTAATGTGGGTTTATCGTCTGTTTTGCTAATTATCATAGTTTTTGTTTTTGAACCACCCCCCCCCCCCCTAACCAACACCCCCCTCCCCGTATCTACGGCCCTTGGCGTTGATAAATACATAGCACCGAAAAGGACTAATAGTATCTATCGGCTAGCACGATGAAGCCCTGACAAGGCTGAGTCCTGAAAAAGACAGCTATAATGACGGTACATTGCCCGGACCCGAAATGATTTGATATCTTATACTAGTATCTTTTTCCCTTGCGAGTTTTGCCTTCATGTGGCGAGGCGCTTTCATCTCAACATAGTCTTGAGTACGTTGGTAAAACAAGATGCAAAGAATTTATACAACAAGTTGGTACAACTGGAATATGCTATTTTAACAGTCGTTTGGGAAGAAGTGTTGGAGCGTTTCAACAAAACAAGTAAGAAACTCCAAACCCCTGGTTTTGATGTATTTGAAGGTTATCTTCTGCTTTCATCTTTACTGTCGTTTGTTGAAGAACTCAGAAAAAATTCAGCCGATAGGATTGCATACTATGAATCAGAAGCAAAATATCAGAAGTGAAAATATCACTTCAAGTTATTCTAATGCTTCCAAACGCATTGTTACAAGGACATTTTCAGATGGAACAAGTGGTATTGCTTCTTTGAGAGGAGCTGACAAATTTAGGATAGAAGTTCTATATCAACTCTATGACTGCTTGATAATCCAGTTACGCAAGAGGATTGGCCCATATGAGCAGATTGCGAAAAGGTTCAAGTTCCTCTCATAATTGGTTAACAATTCTGAAATTGATGAGGACAGTATTAAACTTATAATATCGTATTACAAAGATGATATTGACCACAAATTAGTAAACGAGTGTTATCAGTTCAAAGAATATTTGCACCTTAGGAAATCCCAGAAGAAAACACACCATCTAAAATGCAATGCGCAGAAGTTCTTCAGCTTATTTGTGAGCAACACCCAATTGAAGTGTTCCCCAATATTACTACTGCGCTTAAGCCGTACTTGACAATGCCCATCACGAGCTGTGAAGCAGAAAAGAATTATTCAAAGCTATCCTTTATAAAAAAACAAATCTCGGTCTACCATGACTGAAGAGTGCTTAAATTCTTTATGCATATTGTCTCTAGAAAATGACATTACAAGGAAGCCCTCATATGACAAAACTGTACGTGAATATGTTGCTAGAAAAAAAAAAACAGAAATAAGAGTATTTTGTAAAATGTGCTTCATGTAGTATGTTCTGGTAAGTTTAACTTTTCCTTCTGAGCACAAATCTCTAATGGATACACCTTGTCAGCCTTGTATTTTAACAAATGTATTAAAATATTTTATATTTTCCCCAATGCTAATTTTTTTAATCTTATAATTTTCTTGGTATGTCTTCAACGAACTAATTCTGAATGATGGAGGCAATCATTAAAATAGTTAAGATTTTAAAAATCACATATACCAAGGTGGAATAGTGGTTTAGTAATTGTCGTAAATTTATTTTGAGAGAAAGAGTCTTAGAAATAGTGGTCCTGTTTAGAGTGGAGAATGATGGTGAAAGCTCAGTGATAGGAAAGGCTAAAGAGTAAATAGTTGCTTCACAGAGTGCTGGGGAGAGTAAGGACAGACTTATTTACGACAAATCGTTCCTCTCAATCTTCTCTTCAAACTCTCCTGGTCAAACAATTATTTGCCAGTTTCCAGACACACACCTGCGCTCACACCGATTTGGTGCTTCAAACACACAGACGCACGTGAATACAAACTATATTAAACAGATAGGGGAAATTTGGGCTTTGGCTATTCCAATACAGTACTAAATAAGTTTATGCTGTTTTTTAACATTAAAATCAATCACAGCGATGATCGTGTGTTACAGAAAAAATATCATAAGTACAGAAAATACAAATAACAAGGTGGGGAGGGGGTGAAGAAGATTGGTATCGACTAAGCCCTTCCCGCTTATTAGACAAAGATGGGCCCACCAGCGCGTGGACACGTCCCGATCCCCATCGAGACTTGCCCGGGGAGCCCACCCCGGCTCAAAAAGCAGAGAAGGCCACTCTACAAACCTCCGATGTCTTGCGGGCAGTGTTAGGATGTGCAAGAACGTGGACAGGAAGATTCCACAACTTCCCCCACTGAAGACATGCCCACGACGACCGTTGCCTCCATTGGCTGTGTGTGGTGTACCCGGAAACGGGGCCTCCCAGTACTGAGGCACAGTTAAGTCCCCGATGTCACTTATCGGTGCAGAGTTGAGAGAGATGGCTGAGCATCACAATATCCCCCCTGTGTAGCAGCATGTTGAGAACCCAGCATTGCACACTGGGCTCGGGGGGAGCACATGGGCACCAGACTTAATACTGGCTCTTGACTGGATGGCCGCATGCAGGAGATTTCTACAATGGAGAGATGGCAGGTGGTGGGTATCTGGAAGTGGCTCTGTGCAGGACGTGAGGATTCCTTGGGAGAGCCCAGAACCAGAGCACAGCATAGTGCAAGCTCTGCATAGTTGGAGAGCCCCCTGGATGACGGGGAATGCTCTGTGTGCCACCCCACCTATCCCCAACTGCTAACTTGGAACCAGAAGTGGGGTCCTCTGGATGCGTCCCAGGCCAGGATAAAATGCCTTGGAAAGAGACTGGAGCTCAGAACTCCCTAACCCAAGTTGCAGGATGGCAGAAAAGCCACGGGAAAGACAGGTCTATTTTGAAGATAATGCAACCATATTTTCACCATACGAGCTCATACGCCGCCTCGGTAAACAAGGTCCGCGCAGAGCAGTGACACCCCAGGCTGCTTGCGAATAGTCTACTACTGGGAACATAAACAGATTAGGGATGAGCCCACTCTCCCGTTGAAGAGGTGCTAAAGTCGTAGATACTGGGCCAGAAAGCGCACCGGAAACCACAGTATCACGCAACTCGCTTTTTTCTATGGATGAGTACACCGTCAAATAAATCTCGTACTGGTGCTCGCCCTGTGGAGCTCCACCAGGCAGGTGCAGTGCCGGGGTCTGAGCCTCGACAGAGCCCACCCTAAGCTACTGGAGGACCCTCTAGACCGTCTTGTGGTGTCAGCAGACGGCGGAGGAGAACTACTGACCGAAACAAAACAGAAAAAGAGAAACCCAGAGTGCCACTTGTCATAATGCACTGGAATGCAGAGGGAGTGAACAGCAAGCAGGCTGGATACAGCAAAAAGACAGAGCTGGAAACCATCTTGTATGAGAAGCAAGTCAGTGTTTGCTGTATCCAAGAGACTCAATTGAAAGCAGATCAAACCTTTAAAATAAGGGGATATCAATACTTCAGATCCGACAGACAAGATAGACGAAAAGGAGGAGTACTTACTCTTGTAAGGAATAACATTCATGCGCACGAAAGGAAAACCTACATGGACGGAGCAGAATATCAGCTGTTGCAGCTAAAGGTAGACAAGATGGAAATAGAACTTCTGAACTATTACTGTCCAAACAACAAACCCCTGACTCTCAGCTCTATACAGGTACCAGCCACCAACTTTATAGCAGTTGGAGACTTTAATAGCCACTCCCAGAGCTGGGGCTATAACCATCTAGATCACAGAGGTGAAGAGGTTGAAACGTGGCAAGATGATCACTCCCTAATCCTAGTCAATACTGCCACAGATACTCCTACCTTCTACTCCAGAGGATGGCACACAACTTCAACACCAGATCTTGCCTTCTCCACACCAGATATAGCTGGATCTATTAGTAGAGAAGTAGGAGACCAACTAGGGGGAAGCGACCATCGCCCAATCTTTCTTACTTTCCAGAGTGTAACTCTCAGTACAGGCCCAGCCATTACAAGATGGAATTACAAAAAAGCCAACTGGGGTTTATTCAGGCATCAGGTGAACACGCTGCTGTCTGACCTCAAGGTACAGAACAGAGACATTAATGAAGTGGTAAAAGACTTCAACAGATGCATACTACAAGCTCCAAAAGAAACCATTCCCAAAGGATGCCGGTGTAACTATACACCATACTGGTCCAGCACACTCCAAGAACGTCAGGAAACTATGGACAGGGCTAGAAAGGACGCAGAGTCTCAGCCTTCACTTGAAACTCACAACAAATGGAAAAAGGCTGTAGCAGAGTTTCAGAGAAAAAAGCTAGAAGAAAAGCGGAAAAGCTGGAGAACTAAAACGGCATCGCTGAACCTTGAGAAAGACGGCAAGAAACTTTGGAGATTAGTCAAGTCTCTAAATGAAGAGCGTTCCTCACCCAGGCAGACTATCACATTGGATGAAGGTGGCAAACTTCTCAGAGGAAAACAAGCTGCAGACCTGTTTGCTAGAAGATACAGTTCAGAAAGCAACTTGTCCATTAACATAGACCATCAGAGAGAGATAAGAAAAGAAATACTGGCAACCATGGGACAGACAGATACTCCTGCCCCAATGAGGGAACCCATCACACTAGGAGAACTACAGAACGCTATTTCCAAGCTTAAGTTCCAAAAGTCACCCGGCCCAGACAAAATCAGCAACGAAATGCTAGTAAATCTGAGCTCAGCAGCAAAGACAAAACTGCTTGAGATATTCAAGCACAGCTGGTTGAAAGGAACGGTACCCCAAGTATGGAGAGAAACCATCACAATACCCATACTAAAGAAAGGGAAATGTAAGACCGAGGCTGCAAGTTACCGGCCAATCAGTCTCACAAGCTGTGTTGGGAAGACTATGGAGCGAATAGTCAACCACAGATTGAAATGGTATTTAGAGTCTGAGCAGATTCTGGTGCCGGAACAAGCTGAATTTAGAGAATGCTACAGTATAGAAGACCAAGTTACTTACTTGTCTCAAGCAATAGAAGATGCCTTCCAGGAGAAGAAAAAGGTCCTAACGATCTGGGTCGACTTCAAGCAGGCCTTTGACAAGGTGTGGAAAGATGGCCTTATTGCAAAACTTAGGAGAAGTGGAATCCAAGGCAACATGATGAAATGGATCCAGTCATACTTGCATAACAGGAGAACTAGAGTCACTCTTGATGGTCTGCAGAGCAGAAAAGTGTTGCTCTATCAGGGAGTACCTCAAGGAGGAGTAATTTCCCCAACACCCTTCCTTGTTTACATCAATGACCTGGTGAAAGATCTTCCCGCCGGAGTGAAAGCTGCCTTATATGCAGATGACCTAGTACTCTGGTGCACTGATGAAAACGTCACCACAGCAAATTATAGAATGCAGCAAGCAGCAGACATGCTAGTGTCATGGGCAGAGAAATGGCTTATCACAATAAACACAGACAAAACCTCCACAACACTGTTCTCCCTCGCCCCCAAGGACAAAGCAGCTAACATACACCTAGGGACAACTGTGATCAAGGAAGAAAGCTACCCCACCTATCTTGGGGTTACATTTGACCAAAGGCTTACATGGAATAAGCATATTGAAAATGCAGAAGGAAAGGCCCGAAGACGACAAGGCATACTCAGAAAATTAGCAGGTACCAACTGGGGAGCAAATGAACGAACTCTAAAGAAGATTTATAATGGAGTAATAAGACCACACTTAGAGTTTGGCTCAGCAGCATGGTCATCAGCTGCTAACTCACATCTGCAGTCTTTGGACAAGGTGCAAAATCAAGCTCTCAGGCTCATTACAGGAGCCATGAAAACTACACCAATATCAGAGATGCAGAAGGCTGCTAGATTACAGACATTGTACCATAGAAGAGACACAAAAAGCATGATCCAGATGGAAAAGTACAACAGTATGCCAACGCACCCAATGAAGGCAAGACTAGATGATCTGGCATTGGGACGTCTAAAACGTAGCAGCTTTGTGCATTGGGGAAAAAGACTTAAAAGACAGCATCAAGAAGACCTATCCACGAAGACAACACCACTGAAGCCCACCCTATGCACTGTCTGTCCTACAAGCTCTCAAGGGTGGTAAACTCCCGCATCTGAGAAATGAACTAAACAAGGTAGCTGCCAAAAAGAGAACCATACTTCAGTGGGTACCATCTCACTGTGGTGTACCCGGAAATGAAAAGGCAGATAAACTTGCAAAAAAGGGAGGAGAATGTGAACAAGAAGATAATGAAGTCACGTACTTTGAGAAAAAGAGAGCTATCCAGACTATCAGAAGAGAACATAACCAACCCAACGACGACTACCACACTCTTGACCGGCAGGGACAGATCACAATTTTTCGCCTCAGGACAAGGCATAACAAACTGAATAAACACATGCACAAGCTACGATTGTCTGCTTCACCATTGTGCACATGTGGATTAAACGAACAAACTGCTGAGCATGTTCTTCAGGATTGCCCTCTGTATGACTAGTTAAGAAAGATATACTGGCCCAATGACTCAACACTAAACTCAAAGCTATATGGAGCTAAAGAGGAACTTCAAACAACAGTTTACATCAAAGATGCTCGAATTCATATGATGGGTGGTAGACAAAAATCCTGTTATTCCCAATTGTTCTTCCCTTTACTAAGAAAATGAGGGGGGGGGGGGGTTTAAACAGAGTTAACAAAATATCCCACTTAAAGGAACAATGCAGGGTATACAGAAAATGTATTACCCGGTAGGCAAGTTAACAAATGGTTTGCAAAAATTAAATCTCCTGTCATTCATGCACGCTTGTGAGGGCCCACACTCATATACTCACACACACTTACCGATTGCAGCATCAGACAATCCATAGAATTATATAAACAGCAATTACGTACACTCCTGACATATGAAAATGTCTGGTACTTCGATGTCCCGCCCCAGATGTAGCGAGGCTAGCTGATAGCAAATATTCCAACTTATCGCCGGACTTGAAGCCTAAGAGTTCCTGTGTTTTATTATATAAAAAGGAGTCTATGGGATGGCACTGACACAATTCGACACATGGGTGAGGATGGATTGGTCTCTTTAATTTCGCTACTGGAGGTAAAATTCCTTCAAGGCGGGATGATGGCAACTGACCGGTAGGTATTAAATCCAGTGCGGAAAAACTAGGCTCAGTCACAGTTCAGGTAAATAGGTACTCTCTCACAGTAGAGCAGTAAATAAAATATCGCTACTGGCAACTGTTCATCTTCCAGTTTATCTTACAGATTGTAATTTAATTTGATGGTTTATTTAAATGTTCTTGGGTAGGCTTTCTTTCATGTAATTTTGATAGCTAGGCCGCATCGGACCGCCACAAGATTAAAGTTAAAATGTTTCATCAATATGTCTGGAAGTTTAAAAACCGAGTCTGAAAGACTCTGTATGATTTCTTTATTGCTGGGATTGCAAAGGTGATCATTCTATAGAAAAAGATAGAAAACCCATGACAACATAATCATACCTCAAAAATCAAATAATATTCTAACGCGCGATAAATTTACCGTTAAGACTATTATATACACTCGCGTATTTAATTATGTATTTAAGAAAACACGTCACGAGTCTAATGGTTAAAATACACATCTATATATATAGGACTTAACTAAATTTATTAATTATAAATTCCTTCGCGACTTTAAAAGTTACTTTAGCATTTAAGCATCTATTATTTTTGGAAATATTATAATAGATATATCATTAAATTTACCACTGGAACTTTTGGGATGAGTTTAATTTAATAGATTTAAATAAACACAAAATCCAGTGAAATTAAATGAAAGCACTAGACCACTGATCACTTTAACAATATATTATACCGTGCACAGAAAAAGGAATCACTCCAATGTAGCCACCAATTCAGATGGAAATCTAGCAGAATTTCTACTATAGCTAGTGAATCTTAAATCTCTGGCGACCGAATGATAAAATGGCTTTCTTCGTGCTCTGTATGTATCTAACTGGAATGCAAGATTGGGGGGACATGTTAGAATTTGACACCTTTTTAGATCTCAGGAGACTTTTGGGGATCTGATCGCCAGACCAAAGAGAGATGCCGCCCCTGGTCTTCCGTATCTCCGCTCGCTGCGTGCGCGTCGGCTTTCCCGTTCGCTCCCACTGCGATCGGTTCTGTGGTTAACACCGAGATGCAAAATACCGGCAAGAAACTTGCGTCGCTCGTTCCAGTGACCACTACTGCCTTTGATAGCGCCGCTAGTCTTTCCTGAGTTCCTTCAGTGCCTGTTTGATCGTGTGCCGCTACTTTCTGTTTGATTCTGGCATCGCCCCCACTGGACCAAGTTAATGAAAATAACTGCATATGATTGCTCAAGAGATATCCGTGGGCGTGATTTAACCTCTCCTTAAATCAATGCGATGACCAGAATGTACGGTAGATAAACTGTCCACATATTAATCAGCAAACGTGTTGACAATCTGCGTGGAAAGGTTGCATGCTAATGAGTCCAGGTGGAAATAAATCCCGTTTGACGAAAAGTTAGCACAATATTCGGGGGCACTGATGTTATCCGAAGGGGTCGTTACAAAGGGTCATGCCATATCATACAACAATTCATGGTCAGCTGAGTTCGTCTGTCACAATCGTCCCCTCTTTTGAGACATGAAAACATCTTTTCATGTTTGATTTATGACAATGAAGCTGCCCTGATCGGTAGCTTTTGGATGATTGGTATCTTCAACTTCCTCCTCTTCCTCCATAGTCCAGTTTCTACTCAGGAAATCAGCCCCGACATTCTGTCTTCCCGGAATGTATTCCACTTTGAAAGAATAAACGCTTAAAAGAAGGGCCCAACGCATGATCCTTGCGTTAAATTCTTTATTGGCACCAAGAAAGGCTAACGGAGCGTGGTCTGTTTGCACCGTGAAAGATGTACCATAGAGAAACTCATGATGGCGTCTGACACCGTCAATCAGAGCGAGACATTCTCTTTCGACTGCGCTGTAGTTCCGTTCAGCTTTATTTAATTTCCGACTGCCATAGGCAACTGGAAATAGCATGTTCGGGTTACTGTCATCGGCTTGAAGCAGTATTGACCCGATGCCCTGACCTGACGCGTCGACTCGCAGTACAAAAGGTTTCTTGAGGTCAGGCAACCTCAAAAGGGGGTATGCAGACAACTGTCCTTTTAAAGTGCTGTACGCGTGTTCGCACTTTTGATCCCAAATGACCTTATCAGGACAACCTTTCTTTGTGAGGTCAGTCAGAGGTGCCGTCAGTCCGAGGTGCCGTCAGTCCGTTGAAGTTCTGGATGTATTTCTGATAGTATGCACATAGTGATAAGAAGGAACGGATGTTTTTCTTCGTTCGGGGCTTGTTTGCTGCAACTACTTTCTCCACGTTCTTCTTAACGGGCCACATGGAGCCGTGAGAAATAGTATGCCCCAGGAAGTCTAGCTTTTCAAACCCGATGAGACATTTGCTATGTCTGGCTGTGAGACCAGTTTCCTGTAGTCTCCTGAGGAGCATAGCAACCGTAGCAATATGTTCGTCGTAGGTTTCCGATGCAATTAATATGTCATCCATGAAATTATGGATGTGGGGAATTAGCAAAGGTTCTAGAAGCTTCCTCATCATCCTGGTGAACACTCCTGGTGCGTTATGCAATCCGAACGGCATCACGTTAAATGTGTAATGTCCTTCACTAGTGCTAAAAGCTAACAAAGGTTTAATTTCCTCCTTGACTGGTATTTGATAATAACCTTTACTGAGGTCAATCTTGGAGAAAATCTTTGCTTTGCTGAGCTTGGTGAACAACTCAGAAACAGTTTGGAGAGGTTCGGGCTGGAATTCCGTTACAGCGTTTAGCAGCCGGTAATCTATACACAGCCGAACTTCCTTATTGGGCTTCTGCAACAGCACTACACTGGAACTGTAAGGAGATGTAGACTCACTGATAATTCCTGCCTGACGCAGCTTGTCTATTTCTCCGCGAAGTGCATCAGCTTTAGCGTACGGTATGGGGTAAACTCTGGTTCGAACAGGAGTCTAGTTTGTTAATTTCATATCAAATTCGATGAGATTTGTTCGACCAGGTACATCCGTTAAGACTGCACTGTACTGTTTTAGTAGCGCCCTGGTTTCTGTTTGTTGTTCTGGTGAGAGATTGTCGCCGAACTTGACATCTTTAAAGGATTCTGTGGGTTGCAATGGGTACTCCGTGCAACCATCATCATCTTCCTCGTCTTCCGTTGCTATGGCGACAGCCAGGAGATGCTCGGAGGATGGCACCGGTCTTTCCAAATATTTCTTAAGCAGATTTATGTGGAAGACCTTCTCCTTTCCTTTAATGGAGATCTTGTAATTAGTACGTGAGATCTTTTTAAGGACAGTAAACGGCCCTTCCCATCCGATGCGCAGTTTATTGCTTCCGGTTGGAAGTAGCAACAAAACTTGTTCCCCTGGTTGGAGATCTCTCTTTTTTGCAGCGTTGTTGTATCTTTTAGTATGTGTTAGTTGATTTTTTATGCGTGATGCAAATGTTGATGTGTAGTTGGCCAGGTATGCGTGTTGATGTCACCTGAACAGTGTAATGGTGCGGTGAAGATCTGGGTCACTCACGCTGACAGCATACATGGTCCTTGTACGATGATGATGATGAGAGACATGGGTGTGTAGTCGCGAATGCGTTTAGGCTCATATATAGTTACACAATACACCCAGTCACACTCGTACTGAAGCCAATGATGGTTGAAACTGCCGGTGACAGTTCATACATTTATTCACAGGACTAACAGTAGAATCACACAGGAACAGTCAATGTAAACAGGATCATGTACATCATATTAATTGAAATGGCTTGGTACATATCAGGCATTCTAAAGCTGGTGAACATTCAAATATGTGGGCATGGTCAATAGTGGTATGTCCTTTAACGTACAGTTCATAATGCCGCTTTGGTATCCCTGACTGAACGCGTCAGATACCTTAATAACTCCGTCATACAAAGGACGAGCCCTTAACTCATGTAATCCTATTACCAGGGCCGTCGTTCAACCTGGCATAACACGCCAGTTACCTCTTTTCATGCGGTAGAATAGTGGCCATTACACAGACCTCGATATGACGTCAGCTGTGTATTCTTCATTAAGCAGGTTGCATAAACCCTGCTATAATGTTTGTATACGTATACCGCCAACCTGCGGTTTCCACCATATATAACTTCGTCACTGGACTTCTGATCATATGGAGACGAATAGTCTTAAATAGCTACCTTGAGCACAAAATATAAGTTCTGCATTACAGGAACGGTGAGCTGTTCTCACTGCTAGGTAATCCTTTAACAAATTCTGCAACAGAATGCATAGTAATGATAAAGTCGGTGTTACCTTGAAACGAATCCTCAGAACATAAGACACAACACTGTCATCATTCCTGACGTACAGTAAATCACTGGGGAAAACTGCCAACGCAGTCACTTCGAAGATTTTCCTTCCCCAGGAAGCAACGGACATTCACGTCCTACAGAAGCCAGTTCGCATCTCTACCTCACGGAAGTCAAATTTTTCGCTCTCCAACCGCACATGGCACATAGCCCAGAACTGTTTACCTTTGACCCTATTCTCAAAAAAGGTCAAACCCAATGAATGAACCAAAAAGGGAGATAACCCCTAATCAACCTGACACAGCAAAGTTAAGACATAGTTCCCCAACTTTGACCAGGGTGAAAAACATACAACCAATAAATCGACGTTTGAAACTCCGTCAAAGATTACAGCAACATATTACTGCACACCCCCTGTTAAAAAAAATGACACTTTTTTTTTTAATATATCCATGAGCAAGATAGCACAAGCATCAATTATGTGCCCATGAAAGAATGAACCTAATATCAGGTACAATAGACGCATAAATAAAGCGTCTGGAGAGAGTAAAAATCATCCCCCATCATAAGAGAAAATATTTCCTCTAAGCACAACAAACTCGGGAGGTACCATTAAAGAAATCTAAGTTGCTGGCAATACCAATCATAGATATCAAAAATTGTCAAATACTATAATTATAGCAATATACAAATATCATGAACTACAATACTATACCATCAACATATCTAATGGATATATATCATGGATGGACATAACCAAATTTGTTAAAGTCATTATACATCATCAAAATAGTGACACACTTGTGTTAATATATATTATGATATTAAGAACAGACATAAGTCTGGAAGTGTATCAGGAAATCTAGGACACAAAATTTAAATGGAATCATGTGGGCATCTAGACAATATGTCTGCCATCACATTATCCGAACCACGGATAGCTCGCACCGTGAAATGGAAAGGTTGAAGAGCAATAGCATAACGAGTAGATCTCGAGCTCTTCAAATCCTTACTTTGCATAGCTGTAAGAGCTTTTTGGTCGGTTTCCATAATGAAATGCGCGCTCAGAAGGAACCTTTGTAGCTTAAGAATGGACCAAACCATGGTCAACAATTCACGGTCTAAAACCGAGTAATTCCTTTCTGCCGCATTCAGCTTCCTAGAAATATACATTACAGGATGCAGAGTTCTTGAATACTCCTGCATTAGTGCCGCTCCAATCCCAGTGGAAGAGGCATCACTACGAAGGACAAAAGTCTTATCAATCGTTGGTAGTCTTAAGATAGGATGAGATGAGAACAAATTCTTAACCTGATCCAATGACGATTGGCATTCTTGCGACCAACGCACCAAATTAGGAGAACCTTTTTTTAATAACGTTGAAAGTGGTGCCATAATGGAGGATAGATTACACTGACTAACAAAAAAAAACTTTTTTTTTCTTTCTCTAACATTTCTATGTTTTTCTGGTCAATTTTAATGCGCTGTTTTTAAATCTGCAAACCGTTTTTTCTCTATCAGGTCGGGATCTCTAGAAATACGCAATTGAAGTTTTTTTAACAACGCATACAGTATTACAACATCATTCGTACAAGAAGTATAACAGTTATGTAGGCTTGAATTTCTTTGCAGTCGACTTTCGTCGGTGAATGGCATGTGGTACATCGCGATGAAGCATCCAACAATAATCGGCAAGCATGGTCACACTCCACCATCCTTGATAACGTGACTCCATTACGGCGATATCTTGATGGAATCGTTCTCCATGTTCATCGCTGAATTCGCCAAGGTTGTCAGGGAAAAAGTCAAGATGCGAATCGAGCAAATGGATTTTGAGGGACATGATACAGCCCATAATTCTGTATGCATCTATGCACTGCTTAACAATATGCAACATAGTCGACAGATTTGTGATTTTCCAGAAAGTTATCGACGATCGATTTGAATGCCATCCATGCGCGAAGTTCACTACCATGTAACAAGTTCTCGAATTGTTTGTCTGCAATAACTTTCCTAATCTGAGGTCCTACAAAGATACCTTCCTTTATCTTTGCATCGCTAACTTGCGGAAACTTTTCTCGAAGATAAGTGAAAGCTTTGCTCGTTTTATCTAACGCTTTTACAAAATTCTTCATGAGCCCCAACTTTATATGTAACAGTGGTAAAATGAAGCTGTCTTTGTTAACTAATGGCTCGCGTATTACATTTTTATGCCCGAGCTGCATACGATCCCGGATAGGCCACACCTTTCTTGCATAATGTTCCTGTCTGTTGCGGCTGTCCCATTCACATCGGAAGCAACAAAATTTAGTATACCCAGTCTGCATGCCCGTGAGAATTGCAATGACCTTTAGGTCTCCACAAATCCGCCATTGGTAGTCATTGTACTTTTTTTTTTTCCAAACGTATAGCCATATTGTCATAAGTTTCTTTCATATGAACAGAGTAGGCGACTGGAATTGATGAAAAAAAAATTTATGTTATGCAATGACACGGCTTTTAGACTAGTCTTGGAAGAATCGATGAAAAATCGCCATTAGTTGATTATGTGCTCATGACCGTTTACATCTTTGCAATAGCAAATGTCATCACCCATCTCAAAGTATTGAACAAGTTCTCTGTGTCTATGACGAAATTTAGATATTGGAGTATTGGGCGCTAAAAGATTTCATTCTTTGAGTCGCGAACCGAGTAATTCCGGTTGTCCTTTGGTAAGAGCGAGATCACGTATTAGATCTGAAAGTTCTGAATGGTTAAGTAAGTAAACACCATCATTCACCGGTATGTAATCTGAGTCAGAATTAGTTTCTAAAGCAGGTAAACTATCACTTTCTGATGGTTCATTTACGTCCAACGGATATTGTTCTGGTGGTACTTGGATCGGACACGTGATTGGATCATGAGGCACTGGTTTCGAAACCGATTCAATATTTGGATAAACTACAGACTTTCTAGTTTTAAAAGTGAAACCATGGATATTTGTCAAGCAGAAGTAACAATCAGTAGTGTGATTTGTATGTTCACGCCAAATTACTGGCACTCCAAAAGGCATCGACTTATGCTTCGGCGATTTTCGTAACCAACCTGCCAATGTATCGAACAAACTGCATTTGGCTGCGAAGATTTATTTGCATCATCAACTTTCGAATCGAAATAAAGTTCATATGCTTTCTTTAGTAATGGTGTAAAGTTTTTTCTGGTCAACACGATCGGTATAATATCCGCACACGTAACAGAACAGATCAGCCGAATTTCTACAACTTCTAGAAGCCATATTTTGCTCATAATTATTTCAAAATACAGTAACTATTTGAAAAATCGCGTAACATATGTCATGCATCTTTTAGCAGTATAAAAAGTAGAATTATGTTGCTTTTTATTAATTTTTAATAAGCTATATAGTAAAAATGAAACGGGGCAAATAACGGTTTCCCAAAAATATATTTATTCACAAATATCTTAAGAACCCGACGTGATAGAGATAAACGGATTTCAGATTTGAAATCAGCGCAAGAAACTGACCTAAGAACACTTATTCTTATATAAGAAAGAAAAATGTTGTTTGTCAGTGTTATCAATGAATCTTCCATAGAATTGTATTAATCCCAAGAGACTACGTACTTGCTTTTTTGTCTTCGGGACTGAGATATTTAATATCTTAGAAATGTTTTGGTCCTCTGTCTTCAACAGACCATGACCAACCCGATGACCCAGGAAAGAAATTTCACTAAACCCAACAAAAGCTTTAGAGGGTTTTGCAGTCAAACTATGCTCACGTAGAGTAGATAGTAATTCATTTAAACCTAAATAGTGTTCTTCCCAAGTATCACTGAACAGACATACGTCGTCCAAATAGGCGTTGACATCTGTACGATACGATAGAATTCGTCGCATCATGCGCACGAAAGTTGCTGGGGCGTTCATAAGCCCGAAAGGCATAAAATTCCACTGAAATAAACCCCTAGGTGTTGAAAAAGCAGTGAGAGGTTTGGCGTGTTCCGTCAAAGGGACTTGCCAATAACCTTTCGACAAGTCTAGTTTAGTAAAGCATTTA
Organism: Oreohelix idahoensis; assembly: GCA_024509875.1. Classification (NCBI taxonomy): domain Eukaryota; kingdom Metazoa; phylum Mollusca; class Gastropoda; order Stylommatophora; family Oreohelicidae; genus Oreohelix; species Oreohelix idahoensis. The sequence goes on from JAMPIV010009860.1 coordinate 279,570, forward strand.
GCTTTAGAAAGTCTAATAAGTAGATCATCTAATAAAGGCATAGGTTCAGCATCGAACTTCGTAACTTGATTTAATTTGCGATAATCAACGCAAAGACGTATGTTATTGTCTTTCTTTCGAACAATAACCATCGACGAAGAATAAGCTGAAGTGGATGGTTCAATTATTTTCAATTGAATCATTTCATCCAATTCTTTCTCGACTTGTGCTTGAAAATGAATAGGTATAGGGTATGGTGTGAACGGTGGTTTGGTTTTGATGGAGAGAAAGAATGTGGAGAAATGGTATGGATGGGTTTGGTTGCAGATTATTTGTCGTTAATGAAAGGAGATAAGATGTGTAAGATTAGGCTTTGTCTTAAGGGAAGTAACTTAGAATTAAGTCCATTACAGGTTTGAGTGAGTGAAAAAAAAAGTATTGCACGAGAAAGTCGAGATGCGTAAACACATGTTAGGCGTGAACGAAGAATGTTAAAACGGGGTTTTGACGGAGTCTGGTTTGAGACGCGCTAAGTGTAGGCAGGGAAAGGTGTTTCTCTCAAGTGTGTAGTTAGATATTGAACGTGCAGCGTAAGATTTTATATTGTTGTATAAGATATATTCGGAGCACCAAAGTGTGTGTGTAAGAAAAAGTGTATTTCAAATGAAGAAAACAAAACAGGTACGTTTTTGACATTTTGATTATTTACTGCGTATGTGGCTCAGCAGACCAGGTCTGAGCAGAGGACAGTAAACAGATGAAATCTTGGTAAAAGTGACAGCCCTGGCGGTTAAGGCCAGTTTCTCGTATAGAGATATAACAAGAAACATGGGAAAAGAAACATAAACAGAAGAACGACAGGAAGTTCTGTCTGAATAAATATATGACAGGTTCTATAGTTGGGACAAGTAATAGTAAGAAGACAAGCAAATGTATGTGAAAAATGGATACTGAGATTGTTTGAAACTGAAGATTGTATTTTGCAAGACTGCCAACCTTGAAGAGAAAGGTTGGGCATACCATTTTTACTCAGTTTTCAACGTATGTTAATAAAGTTCTACCATTGATATTTTCACTGCTGTTTTGAGTGGTATCGATTGATAAACAGTGGGTATGAAGAAAAAGTAGAGTCAGTCTGAGTGAAGGAAGTTTCTAGTATTTACTTTACAACACACCATCTACGGGACAGGGCAGTAGCCCTACACTATATAATACGATCCCCGTCGACAGTGAAATGGTGCGCGTGACCAGCCCTACACTATGATAGTTCAAGAAACTTTTATAAAGCAAGACAGCCTCTCCTCAGATGTCAGTTTGGGCATCACATATTAGGTACGGTTGCGTCAAATATTTTCGTATCTAGCACTACAACGGTCACAGACTATTTTGGTGCACCTAACCCTATACAAGATAGAGATTTAAAAGACTGCAGACAGAACGAAGGTCAAGTTCATTAAGAAGAGATTACACAGAAAGAAAGAATCCTGCGAGCGAAAAAACAAATCAAGATAAAACAGAAGTCAAGTAAAGTGAAGCGACATCAAAAACAACGAAGTCTATCCAAAGCATCACGAAGGTCAAGTTCATTAAGAAGATACAAATCGAAGGAATCCTGCGAGCTGAAGAAATAAAGCAAGACAACACAGAAGTCAAGACATCACGAAGGACAAGTGCACAAGAAGAATATAAAGAACAAAACAGTCTACATCAACCGACGACCGTCATAATACAGGTACATGCATGAGATAACAATCTGAATGATCAACAGGCCCAACGCGCAAAAATAATAGTATACAGCCGTATAAGACAAAAATTGTGTTGATTAATTCTGAAATACTGGAGGAGCAAGTGTGTCTCCCAATCAAGGAAAACAGATTATGTAACACATAAACATTTAGAAACAAATTAAGTTAATTATTAGTAAAAAAAAAAAAAAAAAAGGAACCCGTTACACGCCCATTGAGGCATATTGGGAATATGGTGTTAGGCCCATATTATCTTGACCGTCGGCACACGAGGGGTGATGTGGTCGGCATCACGCCGGCCGCCTTAACCTTCCCAGAGTAGCTCTGGTACCCATTTGGGGCTGGGTCGACCCAGGAGCCGTTTGTGGCCTAAAAATTTTCCGCCTCATCTGGGGATCGAACCATAGACCACTGCGCTAGGAAGCCAGTGCACTAACCACTATGCTACCGCGGCTCCTAGTGTAGTCAGTTAAATTATGAGAATTAGATTGATAATTGTTTTGTAACTCATAAGAATTATAAATATTGTACACATATATTGGTTAATAATTCTCTTACAGGTCAACCAAGAGATTTATATTAAATTTTTACAGGTGTTTCTATTAACACTAACACTTACAGGTCAAGACAAGATGCAACAACAACAACAACAACTTAAGGCGGGTTTAGATCCCAATGTGGCTGCTCTTGAGCAGGTAGCTAAGGCTATGACATCCATTAGAAATGAAAGTAAGTTCCAGAATATCCGGAACAGTATAACACCATATGTAGGGAATCCTACTTTATGTAGAAAATGGTTGCTCGAGATACAAAGATATTGCACTTCGGTCAATATGGACCAAGGTGAGTACAAACAAGTTGCATATCTTTCCTCATGTGGGTTAGTAGTAGATTTTATAAGACGCAGGTTTGACACTGTCCCAGATGAGACATGGGAAGATTTTAGGAAAGAACTAATAAGAAGGTATGCACAAATTACGGATGCATCGTATGCGTGGACGATGCTGAGGAGCATACAACAACAAGCAGAGGAACCCATTCAAATGTTCAGCGACAGGTTGTTAAACCTAGCGGAAGAAGTTTTCTTGGGACAACAAATTAACCAGCAAGAGGTGGAAAAACAGTTAGTGGGCATATTCGTCGATGGGTTGAATGGTATACCAATTAAATTACATCTCCTCAGGAAGGACCCACAAAACTTGTCACAGGCCATTGCACTTGCTACAGCAGAAGAGAACCTTAGAAGAAGATTGGACCTCAGGCTTGGTAGAGTGGTTCCATGTGAAGAAACACAGGAAGAACCTATGGAGATAGGACATTGTCAACAAAGAAGGATAGAAAGACGAGGGAGAGGAAGGGAAACGTTTTATAGGTCAAGACAGGTAGACCGCGAGCCAATCGTGTGTTATGCTTGCAATAGGCTGGGACGTAAAGCCTTTGCGTGTAATTATAGGCCACTAGAGCCACAACACTCAGTAAGGAGAGTTGAGACCTTTAACCCGAGACATAGTAGACAACACAATAGACAACAATATTACAACCAGTCCGAAAAGAATAGACAAGGGAATGAAGTAAACGCCAAGAGAGGGAGACTCATCAGAGAGATAGTACAACCACGTGACAAGACGGAGAAAGGATATATTGATACAATAAGTGGAAGGCAACCACAAGTGAACATGATAGGAAGGGCACATGTTAGGTATAACCAACAACCATACCATAGACAATGGGCCAGAGTACACCATCCTGCAAGTTGGTTTGACAAGAAAGGATGGCTACAAAAGACATGTCAAGAATACAGAAATAGGAAGATGAATTGGGATGGTTCAGTTATAAACAGGAACAAATATGAAAGGAGAAACATATGTACAGATCGCGAAATTGGGAAATGGAAATGTAACCAATATCAATATAAACAGGGACATAATAGAACATGGAATAACAGGGACAGGACACTCCCGACTTTCAACAGCAACTATGGATCAGGACATTGGGACAGCGTGAATAGGAGAAGAACTAGAATAGATTTGAGGAATTTTGTTGGAGACATCAGGAGAGGAGTCAAAGACAAGAAAATACAAATAAATGAAATTGAAAAACAAAAAAGAAAACAACGTATCCCTAAAAGAAGACAAGTAGCAACAGCAATCGAGCTAGCTCATAAACCAGACCCTTGCTCATGTATTGTCGAAATACACGGAAGGAGATATAGAGCATTGGTAGACTCAGGGGCTACTGTAAGCCTTATTAGGTTTGGACTTTATAAACAGATACGAGGCGTAGCTCAATACAGAAAGTCACAAAATACACTTACCTCGGTGTCAGGAGAAAACCTGAAAGTGATGGGAACAGCTATGGTGCAAATGAGAATTGGCAATATGATCGTGGAACACACGTTCACCATTGTGAAGGGGATGACGAGAAATATCATACTAGGACGTGATTTTCTGCTAAAACATAAGGCTCAAGTACATTTTGATACTCATCAACTGAAGATACATGGCGAATGCATCAGGTTACAGGACGACATATACATAGCGTCCATAATCCGAAACAGAACAACAGTTACGCTGCGACCAAATGAAGTCGGTATTGTTCAAGGCAAGTTGAAAAGATCCCCATATTTCAGCCAAGGACAAACGGTCTTAACACTCGACTGGGAAGATGGAGATATACTAGATGAACCCGGACTAGAAATGGTAGAAGGAATAGTACAAATAGGAAAAAGACAACAATTTCCAACGATGATTATAAACACCACGGGAAAAACAGTTAGAATACCAAGAGGATTTGTATTAGGAAGGGTACAACTGATGGAAGGTCAGGAAGGAAATATGGAACACCAAGAAAAGCGCATAATACAAGAAACTATGAACGATAACAACACGCGTCAGAGACAAAATCGGAAACCACAAACAGTGGTGGTACCACAACATAGAGTTAACAACAAGATATACAGAGAGCAGAAGAAAGTGGAAACAAGGAAGCAGGACAAGGTAAGAATCAAGGAAGATGTATGCACACCATTCAGACTCAATGCAGTGTTAGGAGAGAAAAAGCACACAAAAGAGAATGGAATACAGAGAGTTAACGGTGTAACAGAAAAGATGGAAAGGATCAAAATACCTCAACCAAGTATGGAGCAGTTGAGGAAAGAAATAAAAGCCATCCTTGGAAGAACTAAACCAGACATCGTGGTACTAAAGGAGGTGCAGAAAATTCTGGAAGAATAGTTTGATATAGACTTATCACAAAGAAAGGAAGAAATCTACAAGCTTGTCGTAGATGAAATAGAGGAAGATAGACCGATGGATATAAGAGGCTATATAAGGAGCCATAGTATGTATAGTATGAGAGGCAGTGTTCAAGAAAGATGTACACGGATTCCCAATAACACACCACACTACACGGAAGGACATAAACAACATAACAATACACATGAACGCATAGGAACACGTAGAATTGAAGCAACACAAAAGGATAGTGACTGGAAGGAGTCTAACAGGATAGGAGACAACTGGAGAGTAGGATGGGAAGATGACTATGGAGAAACATCAACAGGTAGTCGGAGTCGCACAATGGCAGGAAGAACACAAGTCCATGCAGAACCGGGAACAACATCTGATCGGTTAACCCCAAACCCCCAAATCTTACACAGCGAACAAGAGGAGATGGGCACATATAGGCCAGAAATTTTACACAGCGAACAAGAGGAGATGGGCACATATAGGCCAGAGGAAGACAGGATACAAGTATGGCAGGATACAGAGAGTAAACAGTACAATGAGATTCTAGAAGATACGACAGGAATAAGGAAATAATGGAATAATATTGAAACAGAAATGTATGCACCGTACAAACATACGAGAGCTGCAGAACAAAGAAACAGAGCACAGGAGCAGCAGCTATTGAAACAAAAGGAGCAACAGATAGATACTAAACAACAAAGTGGTGCAAGTCAAACTCAGAATATAGAGGAGACATCAGCTAAAGATTCAGATACGCAGGAAGAGATGGAAGAAGAAAATATAAGAGGGATGAAGAGACAGCGGTCGTCATCATCAGACGATTCAGAGGATTACAGAAGGCGTCTAGCAAAGTTGAGACATGTAGAAGAGGTCAGACTAAAGAGGAAGATTAAAGTAAGAAATAGCAGTGTAGCAGAGATGAAGGACATACGGGCAATTGTTCAATATATGGACAGGAAATTTGAAGAATTGGAAAAGGAGAAATATAGTCATAGAGAAGTGCAAAAGGAACTAGATAGAAAGACCAAGGGAACGGGTCAATGGGAAATAGACAGTATCGACCAGGGAAGGTCGAAGAAAAACAAAGAGCAAGAAGGAAATAAAGATAGAACAAAAATAGAACAGTTAACTGCACTGTGTGCAGATTTAGAGAGGAAGTTGGAAGAGTTAGAAAGCAAACAGGATATGAATAGACACACATCAGAGAAAAAGGAAGATGTAACAGCACCTGGGGCAGGTGATGATATAAAGAAAGCCATAGAGAAGGCGACGCAGAAAGAGGAAGAAGTTCAGAAACATGAAAGTAGTAGAAGTACAGATCGACGAGAATACCGATCTAAGAATAGAAATACTATGGAGACAAGTAGGGATACGGGTCGAAGAGAATACCGATCCAAGAGCAGAGAGGCTAGTAATAGGAGAGATACGAGTCGAGGAGAATACCGATTCAGGACTAGAGAGAGCGAGGAGAATAGGAGAGATAATAGTAGAGAAATAAGAAGGGATACGGATCGAAGGGATTTCCGATCCAAGAGCCGAGATAGGCTGAGAAATAGAAGAGAAGATAGAAGAGATACGGGTCGACGGGAATACCTATCCAAGAGTCCAGAGGGATTAGATACACAGAGAAATAGAACACATACAGATCGAGGGAATTGCCGATCTAAGAGCCGGGAGGCTAGAAAGGAGGAAGAGAGAGGAAATACGGATCGAAGGGAGTACCGATCCAAGAGCCGAGAGGCTAGAAAGGGAGATAGAAATAGGAGTAGTAGTATGAGAGATACTAGGAGTACAAGTCGAGGTAGCGACAAATTAAAGAGTACAGGGAGTACGAGAAGGGAAGAAATGGAAGATAGAGGGAAACCGAGGCAAACGGTTGACGGAGTAAGAAGTAAGGAGGTCGAGAGAAACTCGAGAGATACACGAGATACAGAGGTGGAGAGGAAGCAAAGTGTTGACGAGGTTAGACGAGAAGAGGAGACTCAAGATTTGGATAAACAGATAGAGTTAGAAGCGCTTAGAGCCAGAGAGGCTAGGATGATGGAGATGCTAAAATTGATGAATAAGTTAGCATAGGAGGAGGCTATGGGAGGAGACATAGCATATGTTATATGGAACAAGGTGGCGGCGGTTGCTAGTCTTAAAAAGGACAAGTATGATTGGTCCATACCGCACTTAAGAAGTAAACTGAGCACACCTGACCAATAGGGTACTGCAGTAAAGGAGAGGAGGAAAGGAGATGTAAGAAGTAGATTAGAGGCCATGGTAGTATGGCGGAAATTATGTGAAACGCCGTGGTGACGACGGCAAGAATAGTGCAGACTGAGATTTTGGTGAGGCCGTGGAGGAGGACGGCAGTTATGGAGCAATATGAGGTATGGAGGTAAGGAGTAATATGGGGGTGGAGATTTTGAGGAGGCCGTGCAGGAGGATGGCAGAAACATGGAGTATTATGGTGAAATGGGAGAAATATGGAGTTATATATTTTGAGCAGTCGTAGAGGAAGACGGAATGAATAATAGAGATTTTGAGATTTTGAGAAACCGTAGAGGAGGACGGCAGTGATGGTGAGAGGTGTTGGGAGATGGACGGAGTTGTGGTTGAGAAATTGGACAGCACAGTTCCAGAGAGGGAACGAGAGTAGCGGTTATGAGGGAGAGGAGAGAAGTAGAAATTGCAGCGGGAGTCTAGTTGTTTGGAAACTAGATGCAATCGTTCTACACTGAACATAAAAGTGAACTCAGTAGGTCCGAACGATGGACTACTACAGTGGTGGAAGAGAAGAGGAAAAAGCGAGGATTCTCCAAGTTATAAGAAATGGAGGTTATAGGGAAATAATAAGGAAGAATAATGAGAGATAGAAAAACTAAGGAAATGAGAATAGGGGAGAGAATAATTATGTTGAGGAAACAGTGCACATTGTATATGGTTACGGGTTTCTTTTAACCACAAGGGAAAATGGAAATGAAATGTAGATAACGTAGGAAAGATATGCAACTAAGTAGAACGATTAATGAGATAGGCAGAAATTCAACATAATTCGCGTAGGCGTGATAATAAACTTGTGAGTAGAGATAAAAGGGATGGTAAATGACTAATGAAGTTAGAAAGGTCTAGTAAGAGTCGTAAAGGAGCAAACGACAAGGTGTAATATGAAAGGAATTGCATTATGTACAAGTTGTAACATGAAAAGAGTTGTATTCAGTAAAATGTATTATATGAAAACTTGTATTCAGTAAAATGTATACTATGAAAACAGTTCCAGGATGGAAAATGTATACTATGAAATGGAAATTGTAGACAGGAAGATGAGTGAGGTTGATTAGAAGTGGAGAATGGTGGGTCTCATTGGGACAGATGTTGAGGAAGAAAGGGATGGAATTGGTAGTAGAAGAGGGAAGAAAGAGAGTGAGTGGAGATTTTTCGGGAAATTTTCTCTGTGAGAGAAATTTTTTTTTAAGGGGGGGGGGGGGGGGATGTGTGAACGGTGGTTTGGTTTTGATGGAGAGAAAGAATGTGGAGAAATGGTATAGATGGGTTTGGTTGCAGATTATTTGTCGTTAATGAAGGGAGATAAGATGTGTAAGATTAGGCTTTGTCTTAAGGGAAGTAACTTAGAATTAAGTCCATTACAGGTTTGAGTGAGTGAAAAAAAAAAAAAGTATTGCACGAGAAAGTCGAGATGCGTAAACACATGTTAGGCGTGAACGAAGAATGTTAAAACGGGGTTTTGACGGAGTCTGGTTTGAGACGCGCTAAGTGTAGGCAGGGAAAGGTGTTTCTCTCAAGTGTGTAGTTAGATATTGAACGTGCAGCGTAAGATTTTATATTGTTGTATGAGATATATTCGGAGCACCAAAGTGTGTGTGTAAGAAAAAAGTGTATTTCAAATGAAGAAAACAAAACAGGTACGTTTTTGACATTTTGATTATTTACTGCGTATGTGGCTCAGCAGACCAGGTCTGAGCAGAGGACAGTAAACAGATGAAATCTTGGTAAAAGTGACAGCCCTGGCGGTTAAGGCCAGTTTCTCGTATAGAGATATAACAAGAAACATGGGAAAAGAAACATAAACAGAAGAACGACAGGAAGTTCTGTCTGAATAAATATATGACAGGTTCTATAGTTGGGACAAGTAATAGTAAGAAGACAAGCAAATGTATGTGAAAAATGGATACTGAGATTGTTTGAAACTGAAGATTGTATTTTGCAAGACTGCCAACCTTGAAGAGAAAGGTTGGGCATACCATTTTTACTCAGTTTTCAACGTATGTTAATAAAGTTCTACCATTGATATTTTCACTGCTGTTTTGAGTGGTATCGATTGATAAACAGTGGGTATGAAGAAAAAGTAGAGTCAGTCTGAGTGAAGGAAGTTTCTAGTATTTACTTTACAACACACTATCTACTGAAAGGGCAGTGGTCCGAATCTTGCAATACGACACACGGCTACAATGGTCTTACTCTGATCGGATTACGATCAGTAAGTATGATGTCATGTTCAATGACATGTGTGTGTCCAGGAATGTCGGTAAGGACATCCTGAAATGATTGTAGCGTAGAAGATACTTGACGCTGTTCCTCAAAAGACAAGTTCGAAGAGACGGTAACGTTTTTCCATGATTCCGTAGAATTAAGTGGAATTACGGGAAGAGGTAAGTTAACATCAGAAAAAATAGTTTCCTCATCCTGTATAACGGACAGGGATGAGATATGACCATGTTGGACTGGAGAATCGTCCGTCGCCTAGAAAATAGGCTGTAAATAGTCTGGTCGTTCAATAAATTCCGTAAGCATATTTATATGAAAGGTTTTATGCCTTCCATCAACATCGACAATATAGTCGACATCCGAAATTTTAGAGACTATAGTGTATGGACCTTTCCAAGAAATGAGAAGTCTGTTCTCCCTCGAGGGAAGTAAGACAAACGCTTTGTCTCCAGGACAAAGCTGACGTAGGCGTCTTTTCTTATTAGCGAATCGCCTAGCCTTTTCTTTAGCAAATTCTGATGATGAAGTAGCTAACCTGCATGATTCGATAATTTTTTTCCTAAGAGCGATGACATATTCATATGACGATTGTGAATCATCGTCAATATTATCGGCAGCGATCAAATCGTGTAGCAAGGACATAGGGCTGTGCGGTTGTGCGCCAAAGACAAGTTCAAAAGGAGAAAATCCTGTATGCTCGTTGGGAACCTCTCTATAAGCAAAGAGAGCTGCAGGTAGGACCCTGTCCCAATCATCAGGATGATCCTCCGTTATCTTGCCAAGTAAGTTCTTTAGTGTCCTATTAAGACGTTCAACCAATCCATTGGACATTGGATGATAAATACTACTGAGAGACCTTTTAATGTCCAGAGTAGCCATTACCTGAGACATAGGTCCGATATTAATTGAGTGCCGTGGTCTGATAGTATTTCTCCGGGAAATCCCAGACGAGAAAATATGTGAGCCACAGAGCATCTGCGATATCGACAGTTGATATGCTTTTAAGAGGAATAGCCTCTGGCCAACGCGTGCACATGTCAACGCAAGTAAGGATAAATTGATGTCCTCTGGCTGACTTAATCTTAAATGGGCCAATAATGTCTATTGCCATTTTCTGAAACGGCCGAATAGGAATATCTGCAGCCTGAATAGGTGCAGCATGTCTAGGACCTCTAGACTTGACCTCTTGACAAATTTTGCAAGATCGGCAGTAAATTCGTATGTCTTTGTTCACGAATGGCCAAAATAAAGACGCAAGGACTCTAGTCTTAGTTCTGGAAAAACCCATATGTCCAGCACACTGAGAATCGTGTGCATGTTGAAGAATTAAGGCTCTCATACACTTAGGCACAAGAATTTGCGAATGCATAGACTTGTCCGAGTGTTGTACCTTTCGTACCAATATACCATTCTTCATAGTGATATACGATCTGTGATTCGTATTCTGATTAGGATCACCTTTCTTTGCGAGAAGGAAGAATTTCTTTAAAGAAGGATCTTCTTCTTGTCTTTTAATAAACGAGTCATGCGAAATCACCAAGAGATCGTCTTGGCTATCAAACTCCATTACTATCATCAGATGAAGTTGGAGGGATAAGAGCTTGGGCTCTTGTTACCACTGCATTGACCGAAAGAAAGATTAGGTAAGTATCAATGCTAATGACCACAGAAAGGATATTAATTTTTCCATGTACCCCGCACCCCCACAATTGTAACACATTTTAACCACCTTTCCCGTGAAACAGCGATTATCTATTAGATACTGTCTAAACTAACAAACATACCCTGACAGTAGTACAACCAGAATAAAAAAGCAAATGGGGTGGGGGTGGGGGGTGGGGGGAAGGGGAGGGTCTAGTGAGGGTGGGACGGGGGTACGGGGGGTGGTGGGGGGGATTGAGGGGGGGGTGGTTGAGGGGGATATATAGGTGTGGTATTGGGGAGGGAGGGGCTGGAAGGTGGAAATTTGTGGGCGAGGATGCGGGGGAAGTTGAGAAGTAGAGGGGAGCCGGAGGGGGGTTGGATAGTAGTTGTTCTGAATCGAGTGACTAAGGAACACAGGAATTTATGGGTGTGTGTTAGGATCTCGAGAAGGGTCCGCACAAGTAAACCTGTAGTGATTGCGGCGTGGCACCACCAGTGGACGTGTCGCGAGGTATAGTGACCTACATATAGAACAAGGGGTTGGGGAGGGGGGGGGATGTCGGCGGGGGTGAGTGGTCCATGGCGTGAGTGAGGGAATCCGAGTTACAAATCAACCGTGTGTGTTCAAGGCAGCGCTCGATTTGGGATGTTCGCTCATAAGAGTGTCATTGTGTTATCCTCCCTTGGTGGTAGGGGGGGATATAGGTCACGAAAACAAGAGGGGGAACGGAGGATTAGGACGACGTCAGGGCCTGGCGGGTGATAGGCGGCGCGGAGA